>JASTTN010010029.1:46675-63772 GCA_030324115.1 Sorex maritimensis | reverse complement strand
CTCTCTCTCCCTCCCTCTCTTTCCCTCCCTCCATCCCTCTCCTCTTTCTGTTTCTTTCTCTCTTCCTTTCCCTTTCCCTCTCTTTCTCCCTCTTTCTCTCTCCCTTCCCTTCCTCCTCTCTCCCTCTCCCTCCTTCCTTCTTTCTCGCCCTCTCCCTCTCCCTTCTCCTCTCTCTCTTCCTTTTTGTGTTCCTCTCTCCTTTCTGCTTTTTTCTTCCTCTCTCCCTCCCTCTTTCTCTACCTCTCTTCCTCTCCCTTTCTCCCTTTTCCTTTCTCTCCCTTTCCCCTTCCTTCTCTCTCCCTCTCTCTTTTCTTCCTCTCTGTCTCTCTATCTCTCTCCCACTCCCTCCCTCGCTCTTTTCATCTCTCTCCCTCCTTCTCTCACTCTCCCTCTTTCTCCCTCTTTTTCTCCCTCTCTTCCCTCCTTCCTCTCTCTCCCTTACCCTTACCTTCTCCATCTCCCACTCCCTCCCTCCATCTCTCTGTCTCCCTCTCTCCCTCTCCTCCCCCCACACACACATACACACACACACACACTCACACACACAGCACCAGCCCACATTGCTACTCTGGGTGGGTGGAGGGGGGAATCTCTTTATTCCTCATCCTGACTACACAGCCCACATCAATGTTCTGACTTCCAGCCTCCACCTTTGCACAGCAGCCAAGTGACTCATCTAATACTGCAGCTGGGGATCTCAAAATCTCTCACAGCTCCCCTCAAAATACTCCTCTTCAGAACAAAGCCCAACAACTCAGCACCACCGGCAGGACTCTTGGCCAGAAGGTGATCTCACAGCGCAACCTCAAGTCCCCACACTCACCATCAATCCTGGGCCTGTGCTCCCGCCTACGAAGGATGAATCACTGTTCTGGATGAATCCTATAAGCTTCAGGTCTGCTCACAGTGAAGCTGTAGTTTTCCTGCCTGCATCACTGGGAGATGCCCATCTGATTTCCCAAGGATTCAGATGTCACCAAAGTGGCTTGTGGTCTCAGCAGCCAGGTCTGTCTCTCCCTCTTCTGCTCTCTTATAATAGTTACCTCAGTTGGTCCTCTCCAGCCACTCTGCCCATGGGTCCATACCCGACCACAGTGGAGACTGCCCATGTGATTCCCTGTCTCTTCAAATCCCCCTTACCGATCTCACTCTTATGCTACAGATGAAAACCTGCAGCAGCTCAGGCCACCCACACAGGCACGTCTGAGTGCCAGTCCCACTGGCCTCCATGACTCTCCGTCCTCACACCTGCTCCTGTTGTAGCACGCCCCTTACCTCAAGTCAGGGTGCTAGGCCGCCTCTCCTCTGCTAACCTCAGACCCTCACTCATTGCCACGCATCATTCATAGCTCAGAGTGGAAAGCATGTTTCAGTTTCCCCGTTTCCACCCAAGTCTGTCTTCATAGTCACACTTACATAGAATTATACCCCTTTCTCTTTTTTGCAAAGTGTGTACCATTTTACTTGCTCATCAAGGTGAACTTTGGGGTAGGGGGCAGGTGTGCCACACCCAACAGTGTTGAGGAGCTATCCTGGGCCCAGCTCAGAGTGACTCCTAACAGTGCGCAGGGAAGCATACCTGGTACCTATGATTGACTGGAAACAAGGTAATCACCTTAACCCCTGTGTTACCTCCCTTAAGGGAAACTTGTGATTACCGCCTTCTTTTCTATTGGATTGTGGGTCCCATTGGGGGTACGGTTGGCATTCTTGTTCCACTGTACTCCCACCTCTTAACAAGCAACCTGGTTCATCAAAGCTACTGGGAGGTGTTTGTTGACTGTTATCAATGAATTCTTTGTCATGACAACAATTGGCTCCTAGAAGACAGCATTATTTTGACCCAGTGTAGGCACTGACATACAGAGGGTTCATAAGGTGCACTTGCTGAAGGAATACTGAGTGAGAGAGGGGGTGGTAGTTCACATTTCTAACAATATGCATGGCTTAGATTTGAACATCCTCTTTCACTCCCCATCTCTAAAACCACTCACAGAAAGGACAGGCAAACTTCACCAGGAATGATTGAGAATAAATGCAGCTCATAAACATAATGGTCTCTCAGAGCTTTTCCAATTAGACCAGAAAGAGGGGAGACCTAAAGAAGAGAGACTGCAAAACAAGCATGTAACTGCAACCCCTCCCCGCTCACCAGAAGGAAGCATGCAGGACAATGAGAAGAGATGTTTTGTTTCTAATTGAAGTTCTTTAATTGTTGGCAAGTGGCAGCCTGGAGAATCTCTGTAAAATATGCAAGTGATGGCTGAAAGAGATGTCAAAGATTATCGTCTTAACTCACTGTGTGATGTCTACTTCTCTGCTCTTAGCCTGCTCCTTGTTTTTAAATGTAGATAGAACATAAGGGGGACTCAGACTTTGAAGACCCAGGCAGAAAATTGTTCTAGTCACATGGAATCATTTTGACTGTTTTCTCAGCTGCTTCCGAAGAAAACAAATTTAACATTTGTCACCCTCATTCCTGAATAAGGAAAGCGATTTCACTTTCTCCTAGAGCAAAAACCACAAGGTGGATTTGGCATTTGTTGAGTGCAGAGCGAGGCTCAGATTAATGGCCTGTTGAGGTTTTGCTTTTACAATCTTTCTATATTTTCACATCCGAGAAGCTAAGTGAATTGCCCACGCCTCTTCATGGGGCTTCCTAATAGAATAATCCCACCAGGAAGCTGTTCTCTTCCGTCCCCCTTGCCATTCTCTTTCTGTTCTTTCAGTTTCATGTTGATGGGCATAATTAGTCAGTTTCTGGAATGTAAGAACAATTAGGGGATGGAGGCAGGAAAAAACAAAACCAGTTTTGAGTAACACATGATAAAAGGGCCCCACAGGACCTGCCTCTTACTTCTTTTGTCTAAGTTGACAATCAGCTTTCGTAGGTTCCCTCCTTAATTTTGGAGCATGTCTCAGAGCCTTTATATATTATTCGTTCACTAATTTTTCAATTTATTATTATAATTAATAGGTGGAGAATTAAAAGCTCAGATCAGCTAAGTAAATATTTTGCACCCAGTCATGCCAAATTGGTGACAATTCGGATGGGAGCCAGGATTCAAACCCAAGTTTTCTGCCTCCATATCTAGACCTAATCAACACATCAGTGCAAGACCAGAGAGTGGGTGGGAATTTTCAAATAAAGACCCACTGAGTTCTCATACTGGGTCAACTAGGGATAATGATAGTGTTGCTCCCGAGAGAACATGCAGGAGTATCTGAAAACAATTTTGACAGACACAATAGATAGGTCCTATTGGCATCTAGTCAATCAAGGTCAGTGATGTTCTAAACATTGCAGAACTCACAGAACTGCCCTACAACAACAACAACAAATAGGAATAGTCCAAAATAGGAAATGTGCCAAAGCTGAGAAGCTCTGCATTGGGTTCTCTCAATTCATCCTATTATTTTTTGATTTGGGGCTACACACAGCTGTGCTCAAAACTTACTCCTGGCTCTGTGTTCAGACGTTGCTCCTTGCAGGGTTCAAGGGACCATGTGAGGGATTGGTGATGGAACCTGAGTCAGCTGCATGCAAGATAAACACCCTAACCACTGTTCTATCACTCTCGCTTTGATTCTCCTGTCATTATGGAACACGGGCTTTGTGCCACCCCCTTGGGATCTGTGTTAAAAAACAACAACAGCTCATTACTTGTTGATACTCAGTCATGTTCGGAAAGATGTCTGAACCAAGCAGAGCTCTTTTTCAGAATCAGCTGGGGGAGGATGAGAAGAAAGAAGGCAAGAGAGAGAGAAAAGTAATCCGAGAGCCCTACACTGAAGCAGTCAACAGCTGGGTCACATGACATGGAAATCAGTCCTAGAGATGATGCAACAGGCTGAATTGTGCCTTCGTGAATAACACGGAGGTTGGGGGGAGGGGGAGGGGAATCGCTTTACCCCTTTTAGAAACAGGTAGTTCATGGGTGCTTAAGTGATCAGATACAGGGGACCCCAAGGTTACTTATGTCCCTGCCCTGGGTATCCTGGGGCTCATAAAGCATCGGAGCATCTTATTATAGGCCTGGTCAGATAGCCAGAGGCTTGTGTCGTGGGGGTGAAAACCGCATGCAATGCAACAGGCGCTGACCTTGCAGATTCCAGAGCATCTCGGAACATGACGTTTTCCACACAGGAAGTCCTACCCTGTGGAAGCTCCAGAGCTCCCCTCCTCCCTCCCCCTCCTTTATTGGAATCGTTTCCTGCTGAGAGAGGGCACTGCACTATCACCGAGCTGGACCCTCTGCCCTGCTCATTCCCTACTCACAGAAGTTAAGTTGTGGCCCATTTGCAACTTCGAGCTCTGATTTCCTCATGTGTTGGGGCAAAGACCACATGCAGCTTGCCAGCAGGCCCGCTCACAGACACTGCTCCGGGGAGAGCGCTGGCCCCAGTCATGACCCAGCTGGGCGGCTTCAGAAACAGCTGCTGGACAACAGCCGGACGTGGGGAGGAATAGAAGAAAAAGGAAAATGTCTATTCTTTCCCTCAAGTTTTTACATATAATTATGTAATCATATCCCTATTCAGATACTTTGACATAAATTATGCTTAATTAAATTGTTGCTAATTTGTTGTTTTATTATTAGTTCATGGTTTGTTTGCTGATATCCACCCACCAGCCATGTGTGCGAACACACACACGCGCGCGCGCATACGGTCTTTCTCTCCCTCCCTCTCCCTCTTACGCTCATATTAGTGCTGTTGCTTTAAAAGTAATGAAAGAACGGTAAATAATTCCTCTATTTGATAGAATAACTCAAGATTTTTAAAGAGTACTTTTTCAACTCATATTTAAGAAATGGGGAGAATACCTCTCATGCAATATTTCTCTGGGGTTATTATTTCCTTCCTCATAAACTCCCTGATAAAATCAATCAGCTAATATATCCTTCATATTAATGAAATATCCCTTCTATTTAAAATAATATCATTCCCATAGCATAGTCTTTTTCCAGGGAGCCATATTAAGTTATTTGCCATTCAGCTCCTGGGAATCCCAAGTGAAAATCTTCAGTAAATGTTCATAAACTTGAGCATTTGGGGTGAGAAGACATTTGATTTGAATGTCCTTTTAGATGGTATAACTGGTTGTTCCTTGACTAAAAGCTGTCAGCTCTTCACCTACAAAACCAATCTCTGGGATGAAGAAAACTTTCCTGGACCACATTACCCATGTGCTCTAGGCTGGAGCCTGCCCCCTTCCCTTTAACACTGTTTCCCAAAGTGTGGCCATCCCACACACCTGCTTGTGGGAAATAAAGATTCTAATAAGCTTCTTAGGGCGCTTGTTAGAAAAAGCTTATTAGAAACAGAAATTCTTAGAAGCCATTCCTCACCAATTATACCTGACCCTCTAGGGGAATTCGACACTTCAAACAATATGTTCAGGTGAAATCAACTTCCTTCTCTGAATGTCAAGAAACATGCATTGAAGAGGTAGAGGAGAGAGAGCAAAAGCCAACTATTACACAATCTTCCCTGGGACAAAAGGTGCAAATAAGATTGTGGGAAATGTGCTCATTAACTGACCTCTGAAATAAACCAGTCAGAACTTTCCTGCTAAGGACCTATATCCCTAATTCCCAATATCCCCTCAGACTACAGCAAATACAAAATACTTTGGTTCTCAGGATGACCACAGCATCTAAAAGAAGAAAACTAGTTATATCTCATACATGAAAACAGCAGTACAAGTCGGTTTCCATGATATACTTCAAAGTGCATTTCTAACCAAAGAGGTTATATTTTTAAAGGTTTTCCTGATAAAATTCCATATACCTCCCAAGCATTTTAGTTTGTAGATGTTTTCCAATATTTTATCAAATAATGGTTTCTTTGGCTTTCTATTTGGTTTATCACCTTAGTGATGACAGACCAAAGAGATTTAGTTAAATTTTCCAGGAGGGACTCAAAAGTAAAATAATTTACATCAAAACATTGAAAACCACATTCAAGATTATACCTGAACACGTGGCACACACAGAAGTTGCCAACTTCAGGCACCCTTGTTGGCTCTAGGCAGGTGTCAGAACTGGCTGAGTGCTTACAGTGTGCTTATTCAGCTTCATGCAATCATTAATACAGTCCTTGAGCTGTGGTCTCACAAATAGAATCACAGTGCTATTTCACTGACCAAATAATTCTACTAGCCCTCTGTTAAAGGGATTTAGGAACACAGCGTAGCTTTCAGCCATGATCACCAAGAGAAATGCAAGCACTTTAGGGAGAACTATGGCATCCATCGCATGCCATATTTATATAGAGGCATTTTGATATCTCGATATAATATAAATATAATCTCACATCTCATTTGGAATATTCAATCCTCCAAAAGATATCTATGGACAATCACAATGATCTCATTAAATTTGGCATCCAATGAGCTATAAAAAATCCACAACTTCAGTCTGTGGCTACAAAGTCCAAATAAAGCATGTTTTGAACCATCTGCTTTTCAGAGAGGGCTAAGATTTCTTACTCCAAAGATTCAAAAGGTGGCTGCTTCTCCACACCTGGGGAGAAAGTGTATTCTTAGGAAGCTTTATGCAAATTCAAATCTTACTCTGCAACCACAGAGAAGGAAAATGCCCTCTCCTCATTCAAGAACCATGACACCTCTGCTTAGATCCCAGCTGCACTTGAGATTTACCATGTGGCCGTGGGCAGCTCATTTAACCTCACACTGCCTTAATTTCTTCATCTGGAAAATGAAGATCCTGCCTACGGCCTGGGCACAGCGTCTCAAGGTTAATGCAAGAGGCTGCTACTGAAATCTAACCTTGCAGGGAACGTCTACTTGGGGTGAGGAAGTCAGGCACAGCAGTTCCGGATGGTTATAACACATGCAGGATGACAGGGATAGGCCCTAAAGTCAGCAGTGCACAGGATGAGTGCAATCAGCAACTCACAATTCCACCACCTGGAGGGTTTTTTTTTTTTTTTATTGTTATTGCCAAGTGAAGTTAATATAGCAAGTAAAGCAAAGAGTCGGGGTAGGGGCCCTAATTTATCAAATGTATCAATACAGATCTGATATCGACAGGCCACAGAACACTTCTAGATCCAGACCAATAAATCTGTTTCATAATACAGTGCAATCCCAACACTTGGCCCCCAAATCTATTCATCGATATTAGAAATCCATCCTGCTTGGCCTGCAGTCTGTCACATGTCACCCAGGAGTCCAAAAGCCACCCTGCCAAATCTATATCCTGAACTAAATCCCAATGGAAACTTCCCAGATATAAATAACCACTAGCAACAGACCGGGAAGAAAAGTGACTATAAAGTTTCACTCAAACTCCCCCCTCCCCCGTTTAGCTTTTGACAAGTGAAAACTAGAATCCCTCACTCCAAAAACCATCTAAAACTGGAAGTTTTAATGAATTCGATTTTCTCATCCTTGTGACAACTATATTTCTAGGTTTGGGAGACAGTAGTGAGGCCTCAGCGGTAGTACTTTCACACCAGCCCCTACTGGGAACACTAGGAACAGCTTCCCTTTCTGAACTTTCTGAGGGCAGTGGCATTTGCTACCACTTGGGGACTCAAGCTGTGAAGACAGACTCTTGCTTCAGAAGAGAAGTCATCCTTTTAGGTGGAGATGGACTAATAATTGAGATCCCAAATTGGCTAATGTCGACTGAACGAAGGTGGGGATGCAGAAACCCACTAAAAATTGCAATACCGGGGAGAGTAGGAGCATAAGGAGATATAAATGGGCCAGGGAAGTAGTACAGGAAGTAGGGTATCAGGAATACCCTGAGCCTAGTTTGATCCCTAGCATGATATGACCTAAGCCTTGCCAGGTGTAACCCTGTAGGGGTCTGAGAGTCACCAAGTGTGGCCCTGGAAGCCCACAAATACCATTGGGGTGGCTGAGTATCATAGAGGATATGATAAGCATCACATCCTAGAAGCCTTGCTTTGACCCACCAGCTTGGTTGACCTGGCAGATGGGCCTCCTGACTTCAGGGCTGTGCATACAGACCTGCCCTCAACCTGAATCCAGATTCTCACACTCACTTTCCAGCTGTAAGTCTTGAAGGAATGTGCTTGAACTCTTGAACCCAGGTTCTTTCCCACAGGGCCAAAGAGGACAGAAGAAATTGATAATATTGGCAAAGTATTGAGACTTGGAAAAGAATGAATGCTTAATAAATGGGGTACGATTGCCTCCACTCTTGGAATGAAATTTAAAATGAGTAGATTTTTAGGAGGGCAGGGATGAGAGCACTGAAGTGTTGTCTGTTGGTTTGTTTATTGGGATGTGGATGGGCAGAGGTAGGCAAGGGGAGACCCCAGTCCAGCTCTCACCCAGAAGTGAGATCTTTCCAGTCTCATTGGGTCTGTAAACTCCACTTTATAACAAAACTACTTAGCTTTCCTTTCTCCTCTATCATTTAGGATAATCTTTTCTATCTTCAACATTTTAGAAGGAAATTGCTCTAAGATGGATTTTGGGGGGAAATGTTAAATTATTCTGAATTGAATTTCTTATTTCCTTTACAACTCCAGTCTTCTTGATCAACGCTAAATATTGCCACTCTTTATGGCGTAAACCTGATCTTCACTGTTACTGTCATCCCATTGCTCATCGGTTTGCTCAAGCGGGAACCACTAACATCTCCATTGTGAGACTTGTTACTGTTTTTGGCATATTGGATGCACCACGGGTAGCTTGCCAGGCTCTGCCGTGTGGGCGAGATACTCTCGGTAGCTTGCCGGGCTCTCTGAGAGGAGCGGAGGAATTGAACTCGGGTGGGCCTCGTGACCTTAGGGCAGTTTTTCTCTGTGTGCCACAGAATAAGTGTTAGATACCAGATTCCTGAGCCCCTCCTGGGGTCTGCTGAGTCAGAACCTCTGGCTTAAGGACTAGCAGTCACTCAAGTTTCTGCCTCAGGCTCTGCGTGGGCTTTGTCCTTGCTGAACACAACCACACTCTAAGTGTGTTTTCAGTTCTCATATCTGCTTTTCGTGCTTTTCCTGACCTCTTCTACCCTGCAAGGTGACAGCTATCATTTCTCACTACCACCAACACTGTTAGATGAAGTTTTCTGTTTTCATCTCCTAGCCACCAACACTAAGATTTTCAAACTCTTTTGTGCTTTAGAACATTTTCCTGAAGACCAAAGAGCAGGCAGCAGCCAAGACAAAGCATACAGCATCAGGGCGATTCTGATGGACCGTGAGCAAGGAGCCGGACCCTGCAGCACTGTTTCCCCTTGCCTGGATTTCCCATCACCACCATCCAGGGTGGGCCTGAGATCCCTCCTCATTTACCCCAGATTCCAATGATCCTCCCTAAATTCCATAGAAAATATTTCCAACCCCCCTGCACTAATGTGACCCTCTTGCAGCATGTGCCAAATTTTTACAGTCACATCCTTTATTTTCTATTACACATTAACAAGGATCAGAAAAAAAAATTTTTTTTTCTGGGTAACTTTGTCAGTCCAAAGTCAAGTGTCCATTCCTTTTTATTTGAGAGCATATCATCAAATTTATAAATAGCTTCTGGATTATATTTGCAAAGTCACCCCTTAGGTTAATATTCTTAACACGGAAAACGATGACTTCACTGTTATTAGGAGCTAAACTGCCATCCACTTTCGAAAAATCTCTCAGAAAAATAATGGCCAAGAGAATTTGCCTTTTCAAAAAATTCTCTTCTATGTGAAAGAGAATGTCAATGCATCCAGAAAAACTTTCTAACCTTTAAAATTTTAGGCATCTTCTATTGGTCACATTCTAAATATGTTAGTACATTAATAGTTTGAAGTTATAGCAGAGCAGCAGTTCTTAAATTTAAAAAAAGAGGGGTTTAAGCAAAGTTCTTTTAATTTCATTTTTGACCTTTTCATCCAAAATTTGTCCTTTTGAAATGCATAATTCAGGAAGTCAATGTAACGTGAGTACTAGAAATGGGTTTTACGATAGTGTACGGGAGAGATGATTTCTTTGGTGTATTGAGACAAGGTGAAAAAGTTGTGTCCATAAAGCAACGTATAGTCAAGGAGATCAAATGGTGGTAATTAATGAATAAGGGGGTTGATGTCCAGAGTATTCCTTACACTTATTTCAACTTTTCTATAACTGACATCTTTGGAAATTAAGTTGGGATGAAATGCTCAAACACATATACAAATAAGGGATAGTCATTCATGAAAAAGTAATATTAACAGACAAGGACCAGCTGAAGGCCAAAGGGCATACAAAGTATACTATAAGGCAGCATTGGTAGGACCCTGAGAAGGATCATGAACTTCTTTCAACTCTCCACATCAGGGATCCAGGCTTCCCCGGGATGCTCCTTGGTGCCAGCATAGCAGCTGTACCTGCTCCTTCAGAGGAGCTGTAGCAATGCCAGAGAGAGGGAGCTCACAGCCTGTGTCCTCCATACACCCTCAAACACCGACCCCCCACATGCCAGGGACCAGTCAGAAATAGACTCTCTGCTAGTAAACTGCTTTAATTCCCCAACAAAAGAATACTTAGCGGGGATTGTGGGGGCTTCCAAGGGTTACTCTCAACTATTCTGCACCAATTGGACTGGGTGATTCAACACAAAGACTCAAGGATGCGTTTCTGCTTGGGCCCTGCAAGGCTCAGATTACACTGGACACCACCTGCAGTGCTCAGGGGACCTCCATGATTGCACCAACAATGCTAGGGTGGGGGGATGTTTTGGCCCCAGGGATGAACAAGAGCTAGCTGGATGCCAGGCATGTGCCTCAACCCTTGCACTATCTCTCTGGCCCTCAAAAAAAAAAAAATCTTAAACCAATTTCTGGATCATTTGCTTATTCTTATTTGTTGGTTGTAGGGAACACTATGATATGAAACCAATCTTTGCTGAAGTACCTGACTGGCAGATACCAAACCCTACTTTAAAATTATTTATTTTCATCATCATCATCATCATCATCATCATCATCATTTTGATCCATTTACATGTCTACTCTTTCTTTTACCAGTTTGAACTACTCCAGGGTTGGAAATAAGTATCACTACTCATCTCATGTTCAGGTTTTTTTTCATATTCAGGATGGTAGCAAAGTGTTCAATCAATATTTCTTGAATGAATGAAGCCACACATCGACATATTTGTTCAAAGTCAAAGAAATCATAGTTCTGATTAACAGAAAGCTTTCTCTACGACCATCTGATACCAGGTGCTAACCCTTACTGGCTGCTTAAACTTGCCAGGTATTTTTTGAGCTCTTTTCTTATATCTCAACTAAGTCTCCAAATTTAGATGAGCCAGCAGGAGAGGCTAAGTACCTTTCCCACAGTACCTAGTACGGAACAGTACAGTACAGAGAGTACAGTGGTGATAGTACAGAAAAAGGCCATGCCAGAGTTCAACCCAGGAGCCCAGCTAGGAAGCCTGGCCCATAAATGACTCCCCTAAGCTACCTCACCATTCTTCTCAAAGAGAAGCTTCCCTGCTCCTAAAAAAAAAAAAAATGCTCCTCTCCACTTGCTGTTCACCCACTAATATCTGGAAAGATCCAGCAGGCAGCAGGGATTCTTTTAGCAAAACGTTCCTCAACTCTGGTGGCCTAGGCAGGCAAATCAGACTTGGGGGAACTTCCTGCTTAATTTCACCTTGTCTAAATATAACCCACTAAAAATAACCTGAAAGGGAAGTGTCTCTGAACCACAGAAGGCTGCAGAGGACATGAGGTTCAGGAATGTTCCCGGCTTCTCGGAATGCCACGAGGCTTTTCAATATCAGCAAGTTACATATTGTGATGAGAAAACAAAGTTTCCAATTATTGAAATTCCATCGTGTATGTAATGATGCAATTATCTTACTGCATTAACAAGTGCTTGGCGAGAGCAGCAGTTGCTAAGATTTCAACAATGCTAAAGTGCAGAATGCATTCTTTCCCTGAGCTGATCACTTCTCAGGAGCCTGTCCATTCTTCTGGGATTATGAAAATGATCCTTTTTTTTTTTTGAATTGTTTCATTCAGAAATCCAAAATGAACCCTGCCCCTAACTCTTTTTCACGCCCATTTTTTTATGCACGCTCTTCACAGCATGCATACTTATATGTCAAAGGAAAATGGTTGCAAATTCACATTTTTTTGTTTTCATTATTCATTCTAGGCTCTGTCCTCATTTGAAATTTAAATAAATATCATGTAAATATGAATTTTAAAAACAGTTATCCAAATGACATATTTTCAGTGATTCAACATAAATACATTCTTGTTCACTTGCTTAATAAAGGGTCTTATCCCAAAGGGTTCAAGTATCAGATTGTAAAATCCAGAGTATTTCATCATAACATAGGGATGCTATGATATTCTTATGCATGTGTGTGTCACAATTTCCTGGAAAAATATAAAATGTAATCATGCAGAATTAACTATTCCATACATTTTTTATTCATTCAGGAACACTCAACCTACACTCCAAAACAGGCAACTATGCTTTAAGTTTAGAGGAGTAAAGAGTCAATCAAATTTCTTGTTTCTAAAAGCATTATGAATAACAGTTCTTTTCACTTAGGGCCTTTCATCTAAGAATTACCAGGCTCTTTACACATACAGGATAATTAATCCATTACACTCTGCTACTTCCCCATCGAAAGGGAACCCTCCTTACTGCTAATTACTCATAGAGGAACTGTACCTGCATTTTTCTCAAGCTTAATTTGGCCTCAAGCTATCAGGACTGATGTTCGAATTTTTGAGCATGAATAAAGTCACAGTCATACAAGAAAAACTCTCCTTGACCAAAGAAGATGTAAACCAATAACCCTGGAGCTCCCCTGCCTGATTCTTGAGTCCTAATCTGTCACCTTTTGGCTGGGAGACAAAGCTATCCTGGGTGTTCCATTTCTAAAAAAAAAATGATAAATCTAGGATGAGGCTAGAGCCTTGTGAGAAATGAGTGAATCCACGTAAATATCAGAGAACACAGTCTTAAGAGTACTAGCTATGGTTTACTCCTAGATACCAACACAGGTTACTGTAACCTACTGGACTGCTTGACGCTAATCGTCCCATTCTAGAGGCAAAGCAATTGAGACCCGAGTGGTGATCGTGAGAGAAATCCTGGAACCTCGTCTAGCATTCTTCCATCATGCCACTTCATAGCTAGGGAATGAGAATGACTCAATGGCCCAGACACATTTCTGCTGTTTTGTGTGCTTGCTTGCTTGCTTGGTTGTTTGTGAAGAGGGAGGAAAGAAGAGGGGAGGGTGGGTGTTTCTAAGAAGCAGAGGGAGCATTCGATTGCCAAGACTTACTTGTCTTGCATAGTAAAAGAAACCCAGATCAGCATAAGACACATCAACAAGACTGCCTTAATCATGATTTCTGCTAACTACGAAATGAAAGTTAATTTCATGCCTTGCATTCACAGACAAAAAGGTTCAGAGCTGTTTAAATTCTCTTCAGCCCAATGACAGTTAGTAAACAGGAGGCTTCGTGTTCTAATGCTTGAAATCACCCTTCCTATCTCAATATATTATTTATGCACTCAGCTTAAAATAAACAGCAACTCTGAAGTAGGTGAGTGGTCTCATTTAGTACGAACTTTTTTTTTCTTCGCTCTGACAGTTACTTTAAAACATCGGTAAACAACCTTAATTCACTTCTAACGAATTAGCAGGCTACTGCTGTGTCTCCAGGAGGAAAGCAGATTGTATTATTAACCAAAACAACTTTCTCCCTGTCAATCATATGCACTGCACAGAGAGATGTGGGCTTGGCTGTCTCGTTATTCACACCAATTCAGGGGTGCACGGGATTCCAGACGATTTCTTCGAGGTCATTCTTTTCCATACCTTTGATCAGATCTCTTGACTCTGAAATGCAGAATGGGGCCTGGAGAAGGTAGATTCTTAGTGTTGCTTGAGAAGAAAGATATAAAGAAGTGAAAGCGCCTACCCAGAGGGGTACAGAGTTTAGAAGTCGGGGCCTGTGAGTTTCTATTTGTTGAGTAAGAGACAGTACTATAGGGTCTGGGGAAGTACAATCAAGTACCCGAGAAGGAAGACTTACTCCTTATAGGTATGCAGCAGTGTAACTAGAACCCAGGGCAGGTGGACACATACAGGTGGATTTGGTTTCAACTCCCAATGAAGAGTTGGAAAGAGTAACCTCCCAGACATTCCTCTTTGAGAGATTATTGGGCATCTGTGAGCTACAATTCGTAGCACTAAGAAATAGGACTAGCTGACACATGTACACATGTCATGTACACATGACACAGAGCTTTCCAGACATCAGATCCTACAGCCTTCAACGCTCAAGATACTCATTTAAAGGCATAAACAAGTAGCTGGACCTCTTTTTAAGTGTTTCTATATATTAGGAGGCTAAAGAGAATTTTGGGTCCTCCTTTGAACTGCTGTGAGCGTATCAGCAACTGGTATACAGTTGATCACACAATGCCATGGCATTGGCTGACCCCACAAAGTAGAAAGTTGTCTAATTCAGAGGGGTGGGCTGGGGGTCTTGAGGGGGATCCATTAACACTGTAACACTGTTGCTTTAGAATTGGACACAGTTATTACCTGTTCTTTGATGTGGCTTATAGCTCTTGGCCATTCTATGGACAAGAGACTACACTTAAGCCACATGCCCAGGGAGGGGGTGTCCCCCACTGAGTTCATCATTCTGGTTAGTTTCCTTCTGCCCAAATCTAGAAATAATACTTAGCAGCTTTGCTAAGGGGTGTCCTTTTTGATTCATCATCAACAAAGCATCCTTCACCTCCATGAAATATTTCGCTCTTCCTGAAACCAACCATATCTCTGAGACACAAACGTAGGGCTCAAAATACATTGTTAAAAACAATTCAAAAACAAAGGGTGAGAGGAGAGGTAGGGGGTAAAATGGGAAGGAGGATGCCTTACATTCATATCCAGGGTTTTATCAATATTTTTACACAATGTGCAAACATGCATTCTTTCAGGTGTCTAGTAATGTTGCCTAAATATTTTGGAGAGTGGGTCAGAATTTTCTATATCCAAAATATTGAGAAAACATTAGAGAGCTCAGGAATATTAAATTTCTCCAAGGAAGTCAGGTTACCATTTGGGTTTAAAACTAGGAGTCATGAATTTCACCAAGAACAGACATGTGGTATTTGCACGTTGGAGTAACAGAATATAACATGACAATAAGGTGTTATACTTACAAAGTACCCTTCATCCATGGGGCTCCAATTTTACCAATATAAGTTCACTGATTTTCGCAAAAAACCTGAAAGGCAGAGGGCAAGTTTGTGTTACCCCCACTTTGCAGTTGGGGATATTAAAATGCAATAAAAGAATAAATAACTGGTTATTATTATTATACTTGGTTAATAATTATAGTGAGAAAACTCAGGAATTGGACAAAAATTACAATTTTCATCTTCCCATCACAGTGAAAACTGACCACCCAGCTTTCCCTTGGGGTCTAATATTTCCACTTAATATCTACCATGTCAATGTATTAAAACCATTTTACCCAGAGTAAAACAGTAGTGCATATAACCCCTGATCTTATGACCCCAATATTGTATTAATATTCATTTAATACAAGAAAAACCTTCCATATTCAGTAGAGTGTTTTTAACAAGGATGAAAAACTTAGATTGACAAAATACAACCATCCAAGTAAAATTTGGCCTGAAACCAATGCTACTATTGTTCAGTGTGTTATACTTATGTTCACATGTCAACATATGGACTTGTCTTTTAAAATTATTCTAAGGAAAATCAGAATGCCTGAGAAGTAATCTCATTAACAACATTTTTAGAAGGGTATATTTTATTCCTTTAATTTTTTTCCTTTTTTCTAACTGAAGTAATGTTAAATTATAACATTATATAAGTTTCAGGTGTGCATAACTAAAAATCAACACGATTACATACTGCATTAAGTACACCAGTAAAAGTCCATAGAAGAGTGTCTAAACAACCATTCAAGGATACCCCAATTCTCTACAAGTTTCAGGCTAATTATTCATGCAGTGACCAAGTAATCAATATTTATTTAGTTTTTCTATATACATATAAACTTAGCACTGTCTGTGGTTTTTTGAAGGACACAAAAGGTGTATTATACAGATCTCTTCACCAAGAAACATCATCTTATGAGTCAATAATTTTAGCACAGTGACAAATACTCTGATCTAAAGTCCTCTGGAATGATCTGATGATTTCTGGATACTCTTGGTGAATCAGGGATATCACTTTGGTAAGGATATATAGGCTTTCTGGAAATATTATCAAAAATGAGTGCAGTTCTGATCTAAACAACAGTGATATATCACCTGACATGAGTAAGAGTCATTAATTTCAAAAGATAAGAAAGAGGAGTTGGGAGCGCGAATCGGACCCTCTGCGCCTAAAGACTTTGATTCCAAAGATGTAACACATTCGGGCATCCAGCGCAGCACCCGAGAGCGATGCACTGGGACACCAAACTGGGCTACAACTCGGTGCTGCTGGGGGTGGTTTTTTTTTCCTCCCCACCCTGTCTTCCTGCATGGAAAGCGGCGGGCTGGCGGCACCATGTGGCAGGAGCCATCTTTTGTGATTCCAGACCCACAGGTATTCGGATTTTACTTTGGGGGCTCCCAGGAACTCATGGGGAGGGGGCGTAACCGGCACGCCCTCGGCCCAGATAAACCCGGAGCCACTGAGCGCGAATCGGACCCTCTGCGCCTAAAGACTTTGAATTCAGAGACTTCTTACAGCAATGCACTGGGACTGTGAGCTGGGCTATGTAATTTCTGGCAGAATTTTCCCTGGACTTTATACAGAAATCCAAAACCACGCGGACGCTGCCGCGTCCGCGCGACTTAACATTTATAATTGTCAGCAGTGTGAATCGGTTCCATTTGAACAGGTCTGACTTGGGGGGGAAACTCCAAATAATAACAGTAAGTTTTTGTTGAAAATATTGAAGGTTTTTAATGTAGCAGCCACCTCTGGACTGTGAACTAAGCAAAAGCCCCACGCTGGCCGACGTGGCGTGGCGTACACCATACTATGAGGCGCAGGAAGGGGGATGAGGGGGAAAAAGGAAAAAAAAAAAAGGGAAAAGGAAAAAGAGAAAAAAAAAGAGG
>JASTTN010010029.1:26115-38695 GCA_030324115.1 Sorex maritimensis | reverse complement strand
AGGGAGGGAGGGTGGGAGAGAGGAAAGGAAGAAGAATTGATACATCTGAAGTGGATAAGACCTAAAGTGTTATCCACTTGAGACACCTAAAGTGGGGGGAGGGAAACACTAGCCCACAGACTAATTTGACCCAAGTAAATATAAAGGACTTTGTGTAAGGGCTCTAGCATTAATAAGATTTGGACTGCTAAAGCCTGGTGAATTAAGTCCAGAACATAACCATAGGTGCTGATGTAATTTTGAAATGCATGAAGTGTAAGTAGTAGGAACACTGGCAGCATTTTTCCTGACTGCCACCAGCTTGTGGGATGACTGGAAACGGAGCTGCCCAGTGACATTAGCCTGTCACAGGACAGGCTCAACCTGGCGTGTCGGGGTCCTGGCCAGTCAACCCTGGCACAATGGAGTATGAGCCCCGAAGTCACTGGACTTACTCCCTATAGGAGGGGGAGTGGGAAGGGGAGAAGCCTCTGCCCTGGCCGTCTGCTCGCCGCAGGATTCCTACTGCAGAGAAAGAAGCTGACCGAGAAGGTCACCGAGCAGAGCGGGGAAGCCTGGTAGTCAAGCAGACTCCGCTTATTGATTCTTACACAGGGGATTTTATACACACAATCTGAGGGGGGGCATTCCATGCACGTATCATGTTTACCCCATGGAGCTCAGTACAGATGCCAGTTAATGATTTGTATTCCCCAATCTCAGGACCAGGTTAACTAGCTCAGGTAAATGTTGACTGTCATACCCCCATCCCATTGTCTCCTCAACCAGAGTGCCTGTGTGGAATGCTGGAGTGTATGGAATGCAGAGCCCCTGGGCCCCTGTAAACAGGGCCGACTCTTGCTTTCAGGGGCAGGGGGTTTAGTCAAAGTCTCGGGCCGGCTACTGAGACCCCAACATGGCGAGCTGTAATCCTTCAGCAGGTGCCTTAGAGTTGGCATGTGTAGCTGGAGCAGGAAGAAGAAAGCTGGGGCAGTGAATCACTTAGTAGCATAAAGAATACACCTAGAATGGTCCCTGAGATCCCCAGAATCTTGGGGGGGGCTTGGTTTTTTAAAATTTGTTTTTACTGATTGAAGTGCTGTGATTTACAACATAGCTTGGGGTGGGTTTCTCATGTATATAATTCCAACATTACCACCAGTATACCCACCTGAGGGGGCCAAGGGGAGACTGTTTTAAGAATAAGGATTCATTCTCTCTCCATAAGTCTTGAAATCAGGAATAACTATCCCAAATACCTAGTTCCCTGAACGCAGGGTCTTATGAATACCACCATGGGATGCATCATAAAAGCCTCACTCTCTGCGAGCTTGCAATCTCCCTGGGGAAGGTAAGCAAGAAAGGAAGCACAAACTGGGGGCTCCATGGCAAAGTGCCTACCTAGCAGGCATGAGGTGGTAAGGCTTAAGTTCCTGATGAGCACATACCAGAATATGAGGAGTGCCACCAGATTGGGTGAGCACCACAGCCGAGAGGTTGGTCCCTCACAAAGACTGCAACGGGGGTCTGAGCCCCAGAGCCAGCAGTCCAACAATAACAAAGGGAGAAGGTAACATGTTAAACATTAGAAAGATAACAATGGGAAAAGATGAAGATGTTTTAAGCAAGAATGGTTACAAGAACAATGAGAAAAAGAGAAAAGAAGGAACCCCAACTGTCAAGCAAGTTTAGCAGGCCAGAGAGATAGTGCAGCAGGTTGGATTTTGCCTTGTATGAGGTTCAACCAGAATCAACAGCCTAGATGGTCCCCTGAGCCCCACTAAGAGTGATCCCCAAGCCCAGAGTCAGGAGCAAATCCTGATCACCACCAGATGTGGCCCCCAGAAGACAAAAAATAATAATAATAAACACAGAGAAAGGAAGATGGAGAGTTGATTGTGGCTAGAGCATGAGAAAGGGAACGGGGTGGACGCCTCGCAAGTACAACTTTCAAGCTACATTCTATGAAGAAGGAGAATCCCAGCCCACAAATGTCTGGGACAAGGAAAAACGGAGGAAGAGGAAGTAGGTACTCCACCCTCAGACTCTCTCTAGACTGCTGTCTCCTGATGCCTCCCAGGGGAACCAACTACACTATGAGCAATACTGAATTCAAAAGCACACCGACATGTTTAATTTTTAAAGCTTAAATTGCCTGCGAGGAAAATATATCCTAACAGGTAGATATTTTTAGAATGGGCCACTTGAGTTTTCTCAAGTGCCCCTCCCCCACTTCCGCTTCCCCCTACCCCACAATTCAACCAGAAGACCCAAATAGTCCAGGTACATCATCTGCCTTTAAATACCTGAAACTGCATTCATCAGCCACATTCTAAAAATTGGATCTTACTTCAAAGCTGAATGACTTGATTACACCCATAACAGAATACATTACACTGATTACGGGATTATTCACGTGCCCTTCTGCAGAGGTTGGGCAACATTTCTCAAGATTCCACCCACCAACAAACAGAGTAGTGAAAGTGAGAAATGGAATGCAGATATGCAAATGCCATTTCCGGTCCTAATACTAGGGTAGCATTTCTCATTCCCCTTTCCCTGAGCATTTTTATTGAACTAATAGTAACAAAGGCGGGGTGGATGGGAGGCAAGAAGATAGATATTTCAGCACAATATAACTTAGAAAGAATCAAATGTTAAAGCACCTGCAAGGAACCAGACCTATAATTGCTTCTATGAACACACACACACACACACACACACACACACACACACACACACACTCTCACTCTCTCACTCTCTCTCTCTCTCTTTCAGCAAGTATAAATTCCTTTCATCAGTCCTTCTTATCCCTCCATTCCTCTCATCTGCCAAAACTCTTGAGTGTTGATTTTTATATCAATAATTTGCCAATAACAAATTCATTGACTATTTTTTTTATACCTGTCAGTCTAATGCCATGTTTTTAGCCTGCTGGCAATTGATTTAGCTTCATCAATTCATAAGAATGACTTGGGGTGAGAAGGGGGCGAGAAAGTGGAAGCTTTATAGCCATGATTCACAGCTAATCAATGATTAACATTTTATGTCCAAGACAATCAAATTCATGTTATTTTCCATTTTTAAAGTTTTTAAAGGAACATTTATTAAAAGCCAAAATGAAAACAGGGCATTACAAGTTCAAAGAAGCCATAAATTAGACAAAGAGGTATAATTCTACTGAATACCATTTTATTAGCTAATCAACGTGTCATTTTTTTTCTATTGGCATCTACTTACTGTCATGTAATTTCCATAAGGGCACCATCTGTATTTATAAAAGAATTATCTTTGTGGTGATCTAGCAATCTACAAACAATAGTGATATTTAACTTTACTTAGGGGATCAATTTTAGAATTGGGTTAAAGGATTTTAGTCTCTTTTTCACGGTGAACCTTAAAAGCAGTTATTCAAACATCTCTGTTATGTTTGAAACATTTAAAACCCAAAAGGTAGAATTTGAACTTATTAATATTTAAGATTCTGCAAGTTTACATTATATTTTTAATCAGTAGAATGAGTCTCTACTAGAGAAAGATTCAAACATTCATTGAAAAAAATATTTTGTTCCTCTTTTGAGGCTGAAAAGTCAGAGTAATTTTCAGTGGGATCTGATCTGCTGCCCTATGGCTCACACAAAACCCCATTTACCCAAGGTTATTGCTGTATGTTTAATCAGAATCCAACAAACTCATTCTACTCTGACATGTGGTGAAACCCTGCCTTGTCTCGTTTTTATTGTTGGCCTTCTTAGTGCAAATGACTAGCTCAGTGGTAAGGATGAGCCAAAATACTGACTAGATGCTTTTTTTGTGGGTAGAGTCTTCACTGATGAATGACAAAATGTGAGTTCAGGTAGAGATTTGTTTAAAGTGTCTCTATGGCTACCAAATAGGACCTAAGAGAAAACAGACATTAGTTTAAAGAAGGTCTGTTAGTTTGGCTTTGGACTATTCCAAAATAAGCAAATTGCAGTATGAACCAACCAAAGACAAAAATCTTAGTTTTGGTTAGAATGCAAATTTCTTCAAAAATAATTAATTGCTTTGTGGACTAAATCTTTTTTAAACAAGATTTAAAACAATAGTTTAAAATGTGATGCACTAACCGACAAAATCACTGTCACTGTCATCCCCTTTCTCAACGATTTGCTCGAGCGGGCACCAGTAATGTCTCCATCATGAGACTTGTTGTTACTGTTTTTGACATACTGAATATGCCACGGGTAGTTTGCAGGCTCTGCCAGGAGGGCAAGATACTCTCAGTAGCTTGCCAGGCTCTCCGAGAGGGATGGAGGAATTGAACCCAGGTCAGCCGTGTGCAAGGCGAGCACCCTACCCACTGCACTCTTGCTCAAACACACAAAATGAAAAAATAAAACACAGAGTAACTCTCGGGCTTCATTTGTTCTTACATTTGTTTATGCTTTTGGATTCCCATCAGAGACCAAACACTGTGTTAAGAAACAGTAAACAAATAAGCATAGTGCTGCCTTTCTGGAGATTATTGTCTTCAACAACAGTGTATGTGGATGAGGAACTGAATGGAAATTCACCCAATTATATTAGTGACTGAATGAAGATCATTTAATTCTCTGTAATCTACTTGTATTTCTTTTAGAATCTAAGATATTTACTTCTTCCTGCCACAGGAACCAGGAAGTAATAGTTCTGAAATTGAAATTTTATTTGCATGTTTGTTTGTTTCTGGTCATTGAAACATTGACATTCAAAAAACGTCTGATCAAGGATTCCCACTCTCACCACTTCTCTTCAATATAGTACTGAAAGTACTTGCAATAGCTGTTAGACAAGAAAAAGAGATTAAGGGCATCCAGATAGGAAAGGAAGAAATCAAACTCTCACTATTTGCAGACGATATGATACTATATCTAGAGAAGCCTAAAGCCTCTACTAATAAACTCTTAGAAACAATAGACTTATACAGTAAAGTTGCAGGCTACAAAATAAATACCCAAAAATTCATGGCCTTCTTATATACAAACAATAAGGCAGAGGAAAGGGACATGAAAAAAGCAATCCCATTCACAATCGTGCCCCAGTAAATCAAGTACCTCGGAATCAGCTTAACCAAGGAAGTAAAAGACCTCTACAAAGAAAACTATAAAACGCTAATCCATGGAATAAAAGAGGAAATGAGGAAATGGAAACATATACCCTGCTCATGGATAGGGAGAATCAATATTGTCAAAATGGCAATACTCCCCAAAGCATTATACAGATTCAACGCGATCCCTATAAGGATACCCATGACATTCTTCAAAGAAACAGATCAAGCAATCCTGAAATTCATATGGAACAACAAATGCCCACGGATAGCTAAAACAATTCTTGGGAAAAAGATGATGGGAGGCATCACCCTCCCCAACCTCAAACTTGACCACAAAGCAGTAACAATTAAAACAGCATGGTACTGGAACAAAGGCAGAGCCTCAGACCAATGTAACAGGGTGGAATATCCCTACACACAACCCCAAATGTATGATTATCTAATCTTTGATAAGGGAGCAAGAGATGTGAAGTGGAGCAAGGAAAGCCTCTTTAGCAAATGGTGCTGACACAACTGGACAACCACATGTAAAAGAATGGGCTTAGACCTGGACCTGACACCATGCACAAAAGTCAGATCAAAATGGATTAAAGACCTCAATATCAGACCACAAACCATAAGGTACATTTAAGACAAGGTCAGCAAAACCCTCCACGATATTGAAGGTAAAGGTATCTTCATAGATGACATGCAACTGGCCAACCAATTGGAAACAGAGATCAACAAATGGGACTACATTAAACTAAAAAGCTTCTGCACCACAAAAGATACAGTGACCAGAATACAAAGACAATCTGCAGAATGGGAAAAGATATTTACACAATATTCATCAGATAAGGGGTTGATATCAAGGGTATATAAGGCACTGGTGGAACTCTACAAGAAGAAAATATCCAACCCCATCAGAAAATGGGCCGAAGAAATGAACAGAAACTATCCCAAGTAACAGATACAAATGGCCAAAAGGCACATGAAAAAGTGCTCTACATCACTAATCATCAGGGAGATGCAGATCAAAACAACCATGAGATACCACCTCACACCACACAGACTGGCACACATCCAAAAGAACAAAAGCAACCGCTGTTGGAGAGAATGTGGGGAGAAAGGGACCCTTCTACTCTGCTGGTGGGAATGCCGACTGGTTCAGCCCTTTTGGAAAACAATATGGATGATTCTCAAAAAATTAGAAATTGAGCTCCCAGTTGACCCAGCAACAGCACTGCTGGGAATATATCCCAGAGAAGCAAAAAAGTATAGTCGAAATGACATCTGCCCTCATATGTTCATCGCAGCACTATTTACAATAGCCAGAATCTGGATAAAACCCGAGTGCCCTAGAACAGATGACTGGTTGAAGAAACTCTGGTACATCTATACAATGGAATACTATGCAGCTGTTAGAAAAGATGAAGTCATGAACTTTGCATATAAGAGGATCAACATGGAAAGTATCATGCTAAGTGAAATGAGCCAGAAAGAGAGAGACAGACATAGAAAGATTGCACTCATCTGTGGAATGTGAAATAACAGAGTAGGAGACTAACACCCAAAATACTAGTATATATTACCAGGAGGTTGGCTCCATGGCTTGGAAGCTGGCCTCACATGCTGGGGAAAGTCATCCCAGATAGAGAAGGGGACACCAAGAAAAATGTGATTGGAGATCCCGAGTGGGAAGGGAGATGCACGCTGAAAGTAGACTAGAGACTGAACATGATGGCCACTCAATACCCCTATTGCAAACCACAACACCTAAAAGAAAAGAGAGAGAACAAGTTGGAATGCTCTGCCACAGAGGAGGGGTGGGGTGAGGGGGATGGGGTTGGGGGGTGGGAGGGATACTAGGTTCATTGGTTGTGGAGAATGGACTCTGGTGGAGGGATGGGCTCTTGAACACTGCATGAGGGAAAAACAAGCACGAAATTGTGTGAATCTGTAACTGTACCCTCACTGTGACTCACTAATTAAAAATAAATAAATTATTTTTAAAAGTCTGATCATTAAAATTTTGAACTATGTTAATGAGACAGAGAATTTTTAGGGAAACATAACCAAAAACCTTATTTCAGGGTAGAGCATGAGTTGTCTTGGTGAAGAATAAAGGATCCAGATTTTTTTTCACGCAACAAGATTGAACTCTGGAATTTAAGGAGTTCTGGATTCAAATCGTGACTCTGCTCCTATGTAGTAAAAACCTTTCAATATCTAAGTTTTCTTATCTAAAACAAAGGTATATCATTAATGTTAAATAGTTATGAGAAGATAAATGTCTTAGCAAGTATCCCATCATCCTACACCATCCTATTTATCTTCATCATTACAAGAAATAATAATAATAATAAACATTCAAGATCTCTTGTGACAAAGTTCAGCATTAAACTACCATAGCAATAGCTGCAAAGTAAGATGGTGTCAATTTATCTTGAGAAAACACAAGAATTTCATTCAGAAATTCTGCTTTCTAGTCCTAGTGCTCCTCATGTTAATATATATAAAAGTGGATAAAACTTTCCAACTTGGTCTGCTTTCCCAGATCAAAAGTGGATCCAGTAGAAAATATTCAACTAAATAATATTTAAGGAAACACTAGCATATGCATTTCCTTCTAAATACAGGGCACTATTAATTCTATAGGAATGAGCAATCTAACAGTACCATACCATAAAAATATTTGTTAAAACTATTTAGGACACAAACTTTCAGAAAAAAATCATAAACTTGAAATTTATTTTTTGTGAGCTCCACCACTCACCAGATAAAACACATCTACTAAATTCTATGAGTCTGACTAAATGGCCAGAAAATATAGTCTATTTAGTGTGAGGGATAAAAACCAGGTATATTTTGGGGACAGAGCAATAGCACAGGGGGTAGGTGCTTGCCTTGCATGTGGTTGACCTCCAATATCCAGAACCACATATAGTCCACCCAGCCCACCAGGAGTGACCCCTGAGCAATGTTGGGTGTGACCCAAAAACAAACAAAAAAATTAGATGTGTGTTGAAGCCAAAGCAATAGCACAGTGGGTGGGCACATTTTTATCTGAGGTCAACCCAGGCTCAATTCCCAACACCCCTATGGTTCCCTGAGCTCCACCATGAGTAATCCAAATAGAAAAAAGCAAATAATAAAATAAATTATATATGCATGTAGGACTGGAGCGATAGCACAGTGGGTAGGATAGCACGTGGCTGACCTGGGTTCGATTCCTTTGTCCCAGGTGGAGAGCCTGGCAAGCTACTGAGAGTATCCACCCCACATGGCAGAGCCTGGCAAACTACCCGTGGCATATTTGATATGCCAAAAACAGTAACAAGTCTCAAAATGGAGACATTACTGGTGCCCGCTCGAGCAAATCGATGAACAATGGGATAACAGTGCTACAGTGCTACAGTGCATGGTTGGTTACCAAGCTCAAATGGCTGGAGTTCATGGTCCAAATTTGATCCCTAGCACTTCATGACTCCCCAACCACTGACAGGAGCAACCCTTTGCTCAGCACAGAGCTGAGGAAGCCCCCAAGCACTGATGTGAGCTCCAAGACAAAAAACAAGCAAACAAAAAAAAGACTAAGAAATGAGATGTACAGAGCACCCAAGAGAGGGTCTGACCTATTATACATAGTCACAGAAGGGTAATTTCCATCTTTTCTGTTTTTTTAATTGAATTTCATTTTGCTTCCATTCTATTCTGCTAAACCACAATTCTATATATTTCATTTTTAGTATGTATATTCCCATGCTTGAAAGCTCTTTAAATTAAAGGCATTATAAATAACCTCTGGATAGTCTTTAAATAATTCTTTGTGTAGGGAAAAAAGAAAATCTATAGAAACATAAACTTATCCAGAGTGTCAAATATACAGTATAATCATTTTGTAGGATCATGGCTAATACAGTTCAATCTAAATTGCAGCCTCATATTTGACATAATTATACATAACCAAACACTAATAAAAATTGCTGCCTTATATTTCAAATTAGTCATTATGGTAGTAAACATTAACAACATGTCAGATATAAGATGGTGATTTGTTCTGAAATGTATTAGAAATCATTATACTGTATGATAATTTTAATTACACTTGGGTTGCAAGAGCGCACGCCTCAGTCTGTGGTTCTAAGTGAATTGTGGGAGATAGTGGTTTTATAATCCTACATCTGACTTCTTAGGTTTAAATACAGGAAACGCATGACTCCTTCCCCATCCTAAAAAAGCAAGCCCTGAATTTTAAAGGTTCCTCTCTGTAGAAACCATATCTCACAAGGTTTCTAGTCATTTTTTCAGCTTAAGTCCTTACTCTATCACTTTCTAACCAATGTACTTAATTAGGTGGAATTAATCTTTTTTTTTTTTTTTTTTTTTGCTTTTTGGGTCACACCCAGCGGTGCTCAGGGGTTACTCCTGGCTTTGCACTCAGGAATTGCTCCTGGCAGTGCTTGGGGGACCATATGGGATGCCAGGGATCGAACCCAGGTCGGCCGCGTGCAAGGCAAACGCCCTACCCGCTGTGCTATCGCTCCGGCCCCAGGTGGAATTAATCTTTAGTATCTTCTCATCTTTCTTGGCTCTCTAATTTATAAAATGCAAAACACCTACTTCAGTGGGATGATAGAAAGCAACATTGTTAAACCATTCTGTGTGTGATGTGTGGTGTGACACCTGGAACATCACTGTCACTGTCATCCCGTTGCTCATTGATTTTGTTCGAGCCGGCACCAGTAACGTCTCTATTGTGAGACTTGTTGTTACTGTTTTTGGCATATCGAACACGCCACGGATAGCTTGCCAGTCTCTGCTGTGCGGGCGAGATACTCTCGGTAGCTCGCCGGGCTCTCCAAGAGGAGGAATCAAACCCACCCAGGTCAGCCGCATACAAGGCAAATGCCCTACCCTCTGTGCTATGGCTCCAGCCCGCCTGGAACATAGTAAATCTTAATATATCTTAGTGGTTGCTATCATCACAGTATAATACTCAGATCAATCATTTTATTAAACATTTAAGACCACCGTCTTTTAAAAAAATAGAACAGAGAACTTGCCTTATAATCAACCGACCTAAGTTCAAGCTCTAGCACCCCATATGGCCCCACCAATTGCTGTCATGGGTGATTCCTTAGTGTAGAGCTAACAGTAAGGTGTTCAGACCAAATGACCTAAGTATGTAAAACAGAAGTGCACTTTGTGGCATCTTTTCTCTTAAGATGCTGTCTCTTTCAAATTTAGGCTTTCTCCCTTTCTTCTCCCCTTCCTTGTTTTCTCCATTGCTTTCACTCATCTGGAGTCAGGAGAAGCCCCTGTTCTTCTTGCCTCTCAGAAGTGTCTGGGTCTGAATCATCTTTTCCTGGTCGCTGCTTCTATACTGACTTTCACCATGGCCCTTAAACATGGCCCCAGCATGCACCAAAGTCTCTACCGATGAAAACACAGAAGAGACAGTGAGGACCCTCAGTGCCCATAAAGTGCCAGGAGACTCCCCAGCACCCCTTCTTCCTAACTTGTCCTACCTAAAATCTCATCTCTGGGCCCTAATTCAGGAATTTAGTTTAAATTACTGCTCCCCCCCCAACCCCGTGAAATTTATTATTCTAATCTGAAAATTATTTGCTCATTCCGAGTTGCCTGTTTTCCCCTCTTTTAAATCTCTCTGGGCCTGGCCTGACCTGGCAGGACTCTCTCAACTCCACGCTCTTCGTGCCCATGCGTAAACTCCTGCAAAGTGAGGAAGAACTCCCAGCACTATGATAAAGCACTCTCCCGTTCTCCATTTCCATACCGTTTCAGGTAAAATATTCAGGAGAACAGACTGGACTGCTAATTAGAGCACTGTCTGCAAGCACCACGAGCCACATTTCCACCGGTGCAATAAGCAAAGACTCTTCATTAAAATCACTGTCCTCTGTATGGGAAAGCTGTTTCAAGCGCAATAGATCTAATTCACAGGAGTGATCATGCAGGCTCAGGTACAGTATTCATTATTAACTTAAAAAGTATGCCAAATCAATTAAAAACCATTTTAAAGGGAAGGAATAAAATTTAGTTCTACCTAACTGCGGCTCGACTCTAATTTATCTTCCAGCCACTTTCAAGGGATTTTTTACTGGGTTCTGAATCTAACATTCATTGGAAAGGGTAATTCTCATGAAATTACAATGGCATCTCTTGCATCGTTTAATGCAAATCTTCCCATTCTTCGGAGATGGAGAGCACTTGCTCCAAGAAAGACTCCCTTCAAGGTGGAAAGTGGAAGAGCTCAGGGATCTGTGGGAGAGTAAAACATTGCATTTCAGACGGTGCTCAAATTTAAAACTGCCTGTGTCCCTATGACAAATTGTATTCCAAATATAAGTTATTCACAACGTGTTTGTTATAAGGCGAGGCATATGAATTCCTGCCGTATCTTTCTTTACAAACATGTCAAGACTTGTGAACCCTTAATGAAATGCAACATTTTAAAGGCAAGAGGAAGCTACAAGGATGCCAGGAAGAAGAGGCCTCTTCTCGTCAGGGAACAAGGGACTGGGACCTCCTCATCCTTATGATGTCCCCAGTACATTGCACTGTCGCAGAACCAGATAGGTTCTGAGGTCATTGCTTCAAGCCACATCAATGTACAGATGAAGAGCTTGAGGCTAGGAAGAGAGCTGAGACTTTGCCAAAGTGTCAGAATGGCTAAGAGGCAGAGAAAACTAGGATCAGGATCAGGTCAGACCTGGCCACCTCCAGGCTTCTTCCACTAGTGCCATGGGGTTGACAAGACCTAATGGGGCACTCAGGTCCTTTGGGGCACAAACCTTCTGTGTCCAGAAGTTCCTGTGGTCATGAGGTAGAGTAGCAATTAGGGTGCATAGTGGGCCCAGGTTCCATCCCCAACACCACCTGGGGCCCTGAACATCCCTGAATGCTGCCTTGAAAGATCCCGAGAACCACTAGGTGTGGCAGTGGAGGCCCCTGATACACTAATGTAGCCCCAGCGCCACAGGGTCTGAGTAGTGTCACATCCTTGGGCCCTTGCATCACATCCTTGCTGGCCCAGCTGGCCAAGAATCGCTGGTGGGGCCCCCAGATCTCCTAAGCACCACTGGAGAGGTACCACTCAAAAATAAAAGAGGAAAAATGCTCAATGAAACTTAAAAGTCAGCTTACCAGGAAGTTGAAGAGGATACCGTAATTGTGCTATAAAAGTTGGTTGGATTGATTTTACATTTTATTTTTTAAAATATAGAAGCCCACTTAGTGGTGCTTGGAAGTTCCAGCACTACTCCTGGCAATGTGAGCCTGATGGTTCAGTGCTTAGGCCTTGGAGATGTGGTACGGCGAGGGGGGAGGGTGGCAGGGGATACCAATACTACACCCAGCTCTGCTGTGGAAGGAGGAACACATATGCCAGGGATCAAAATAAGTTCCTCACACATGCTAGGCACATGCTCCGTCACTTGAGTTCTCTCCCCCTACATTTGGCATTTTAAATTCCCTATATTTGGCATTTTATTTTTTTTTTTTTTTTTTTTTTTTTTTTTTTTTTTT
>JASTTN010010029.1:0-25715 GCA_030324115.1 Sorex maritimensis | reverse complement strand
GGTTTTGGATTTCTGTATAAAGTCCAGGGAGAATTCTGCCAGAAATTACATAGCCCAGCTCAAAGTCCCAGTGCATTCCTGTAAGAAGTCTCTGAATTCAAAGTCTTTAGGCACAGAGGGTCCGATTCGCGCTCAGCGGCTCCGGGTTTATCTGGGCCGAGGGCGTGCCGGTTACGCCCCCTTCCCATGAGTTCCTGGGAGCCCCCAAAGTAAAATCCGCATACCTGTGGGTCTGGAATCACAGAAGATGGCGCCTGCCACATGGTGCCACCAGCCCGCCGCTTTCCATGCAGGAAGACAGGGTGGGGAGGAAAAAAAAAATCCACCCCCAGCAGCACCGAGTTGTAGCCCAGTTTGGTGTCCCAATGCATTGCTCTCGGGTGCTGCGCTGGATGCCCGAATGTGTTACATCTTTGGAGTCAAAGTCTTTAGGCGCCGCAGTATATTTGGCATTTTAAAAAGCAAGACCCAAGAATACAATCTCTCAGTTGACTCATTTTCTCCCTCTTTCATCAAGAGCCATTGTTCGCTAGTGACCAGCCAGCCTCTGCAGAGATTACTCAGTCTATATTCTATCGCCTTTGATATGGGGCCAAAAGGAGCAGAACACTGCCATCTACCCTCTGGCTTTCAAACAGGGATCAGCAAACATTTCCTATCAGGGACTGAGAGTGGCGGTCTCAGGTTCTGCCACCCACTTGAGCTCTACCTAAAGGACTCCCGTCTGGCCCTGGAGAGTAAAAGCAGCGCCTACAGCCAGGAAGCAATCAAGTATGGTTATGTTTGAATAGAACTTCATTTGTCTGCACTGAAATCCAGTGTCACATAACTTTCATATGTCATGAACCCATTATTCTTCTTTTGATTTTTATTCAACCATTTTGTAATGCAAAGACCATTCTTGGCTCATGAGCTGTTCAGGAATCACTATGAGCAACATTTGTCTTGCCCTGGCCATAACTTGCCAACCCCTGATTTAGGGTTGTGAAAGCACCAACTAAGAAGAACAAATTCACTCTCTTCACAGATCCTCTGTTTATAACTCACAACTATTCGTTGGTGAATAGACATCTGTCTACTAAACGTGTCTTTTCCCCATTGGCATGCAATTAATTTTATTCTGCTTACAAGTGATTCTGATGATCATCCAGTGTCCTAGGTAGGCTAGGTGAGGTATCTCCCTTCACAGGAAATATAAATAAGACTACTAACTTTATGACCAGAAACAATTGAGAGCTTAAGTCATTATTATAGCAACCAGATGAAATAGAAACATCACCCATGAGATAGTAGATACACATTCTACCAATGGATTTTTAGCCTTCCTATGTAAATGTTACTTTAATTTAGCAAAGAAATACTGTAGTTCACATATGAACAATATCTGCACCAACAAATCAGTCATTGAAATATTATCAATCTTTTTGTCTGTACAATGAAGTAAGTAGGAACAGAACGCTCCATTTAAATACCTTTACATACAGCACAACTCTGCCAGCATCAGCATATTACAAAAACCAATTTTCTTACATCAACTTCTATCTACTTCTAATTCTGTAGCATAGCTCTGGGGAGTTGCTACAAGGTCTGTGTAAACTGAAAATCTAAATAACATTATGACGCCTATTACAGAACTAATTTATAATCTAATACCCCAGTTGAATTTAATATCCTATTTATTTATTCAAGCAAAATATCTGGAAAAAATATGTCACATCATAATGTAGTTGTTATGAAAATGGAAAAATAAAACAGAATTTTAGAAAAGGCATGATAATTGCTAGGGGCAGGTATGAGCAAGAATTTCTGAGCCCCTCACGCCAAAGAGAAATGGGAGCCCTTTAATAAATAGAATCTTCGCTTTATAACACAATTATTGTCAAATTTAGTATTTTGCATCAAATTTACAACTTTAAAATGTGATTTCTATTAATGTTATCTGCTCAGAGCTACTGCAGCATAAAACTGTTGGCCAACAGATGCCACCTCATCAGCTGTCTTTAACAACTCCATTCCCATCCTGGATGGAAGAACTGAGTTTATGGCAGCTTTTATTAAGCATGCACTGCCAATACAAATGTACAAGCCATATATATAACACATACCGGCTAATGAAAAGAACTGTAGTGAAGCATCTCAGCATACTAAGTTTCATCCTGTCTTGAGATTAAAAGGCGGGAGGGTGCGTGGGGGGGGGGGGGGAGGTGGAGAAAGAGACAGGGGTAGCCAGATTGAGAAAGGGAACAAGAGAGGGAAGGAGAAAAGAACAAGAAATGACAACAGGACAAACGAAAGGAGTTAAAGAAGTTCTGGGCATTTGAATAAGAAAAGTTATATAATCACTAAAAAATATAAAACAACGGCTAGGTGACAATTATAGCTTACAGTTGCAGGCTCCTAGTCATCCAAGAAGCAAAGAATGATTTAATGAAAGTTTAGTGGGACTAGACAGCACATTTACAAGAGACTGCAAGATTCAGAGAAAGGGCAGTGGGGCCAGAGTCTTGCCCATAAATGCCTATTGCTTGTTTTTTCTAGATCTGAAAGACATGTTGATAGCTTGGATGGCAATAAAAAGGCACAATGGCTGTACTCCTGGCAGTGTGCGTGCATCCAGGTGCAGACCAATAGACACAGGAGCCCCATACTCACAACAGGATCCTCCAACCATTTCAGTCATCAATTGACTACACTGCAAGGCCATCAGTGTTGAGGTCCTTGAGCCCTACTGCAGAGCTTCGTGTAGGTGGCAAGTTCTACTCCACTCCTGAATTTCTAATAAAATCCCCCAGTTCTTCTGATGTACTTCGAAGTTTAGGGACCATTGGCTCTGTGATCATACCTGAAAGGCATCTGGTAAGGGTCCTCTTGCCCTGAAAATTTTATAACACTGCTCTCTCAATACCCTGGAATCCTATAGTTAGCAATTCATTCTTTTGCTCTTAAAGGTTTTCTGGTCTCCAAGGGTACTGAAATTAAACTCAAATATATCTAGGAAAAGAAATAATTTAAGCCCTCTTACCAGATGATGTCTTGTTAACTACTAAAGCCCTGCAGAGCTTAAAGAAGGCATCCCCCTATTTAAATGACCCCCAAAAGAAAGATAACAAAGACATGGGAATAGATCCAGTCTTGCATATACATTGGTGATGTGATCCCATATAGCCCTTAGTCAAATGAAGTGGGTTATCCAAGATCAGGCACATCAGAATCATCCAGCTCTGTTGAGTAAAATCTTGACAGCTACAAAGCTTTGCATCAAGGTTCCTAACATGTTCCAGGATGTACCAGATACCAAACAAACAGACCATCCTGGTTGCTCATTTTCAAAATAGGTAAGTGAAGACTCAGATGTGAGACTTATGCTCTGTCTTAACAACTAGGTCCCCACTGGCAGTTTTATATTTTTCTGAATATAGAATAGGATCCCCATGATTTCCTGGGCAGGACAAATTTTCTAGCAAGTGTATATCTGACCCCTTTCTCTTATCTCTCCACTAATGTCAACTCAGTTATGCTATCTGAAAACTAGGCAAGTATCCGGACCCTTTTACCTGCTCTTTATAAAAGGTATACATATGCAATAGAAACCCAGCTCAGCACTCTATTGATTATTACCTATAAATCTAGCAACTCGTAAAAAGCTCCCATGAAATACAATCCAGGAACATAAATCTTTCTAAGGGAAATGAAATCTGATGGGAAATAAAATCCCCTCATTTCATTTATTTCCTTGTTTAAAAGACTGACTTTCCAATCAGCTATGAACATTAACACAGTCTGGCAGGGGGGTGAGTCTAGTCCAGGAGTTGGGGAGTGAGCCTGACAGCAAACTCTGCCCATTTCCCAGCTCTGCGTCCCTGCAAATAACTCACACTCTCTGAGGCACATCTCTGAAAAAGGGAGAAGAATTCTTTGCACAGCTGCTGTGAGATTAAATTCAATATACTAGCATGGACCCTGCATTCATTAGGAGTGCAAAAAGATAGCTGCTATATGCAACATATCTATTGTAAAATGATTTCTAACATACTAAAAAGGATTTTTTTTAAATTAGATACTTCTCCCCTCCCCTACACATACAATCAAAAGAAGAAATCCACACTTTCTCCCTTCAAGCCCATGATATAGCCTATAAGGTTTTTTATTATTTAAATTATAATAACAAATATTATTCATTTAACTGGCAAGTTAAATGAATTTGTTAAGACTCAACTATGAGTCAGACTTGATCTTCAATTTCTGGAATTGATCAACTACTTGATCTCTAACTTTTTAAGTCTATAGGACCCGGGCAAGAGGGATTGTTCAGGGGTTAAAGAACTTGCCTTCCATATGGCTGATCCTGTTTCAATCCCCAGCACCAGGTTGTCTCCTGAATATCACCAGGTACAACACTGGAGGTCCTTGAGTACTACCAGAGTGGTCTAAACAATACCCAGCATCACAAGTCCATTGCGCAGGGAGATACTCACTTCTCCCACTACAGAAAAAAAAAGCATATGATTAATATTTAAGGAACATAGCATCGTAGCACTGTTGTCCTGTTGTTCATCAATTTGCTCGAGCGGGCACCAGTAACATCTCCATTGTGAGACTTGTTGTTACTGTTTTTGGCATATCAAATATGCCACAGGTAGCTTGCCGGGCTCTGCTGTGTGGGCGGGACACTCTTGGTAGCTTGCCAGGCTCTCCGAGAGGGAGATATTAAGGTACAGATTAGGTAAAATAGAAGGTGGACGAATAATACCTTTTTTGGCAAAAAATTTTTCTACAGCACAAAGAATCAGTTCTCTGTCATTCAGGATTCTTGAAGAAATGAATGTCTCTTTTCTCAGAGAAACTTCAGAGACTTCTTCTGGGTTCTATCAACACTCCAAACCAGAGGCACAATCTTTGACTGTCCACATTGTGTTGCAATTTTGATTTAACACATCGGCAGGTCCCAACACAGTGAGTTTTGTCACGGCTAGGGCAAAGTCCCATAAATTATTTTCCTTCCTTCCTTCCCCAGAAGAATATCTGCACAGAGTCATCAGCCAGCACCTCTGAGCTGCTCCAGCCAGAATCTCACTATAGATAAGCTCCGAGGGACCAGAAAGCTGGCCCCTGGGTCCCTGAGCCTAAGCTATTGGGATACATTTTTCCTCACAGCAAAAAAGAAAAGAAAAAAGAGAAATGGATTGTTTTTGAACAAAAGGAAAAGCTTGAAAGACTGAGAAGAATGTTGGCAATAGTATTTTCATGGCAAGAAGAACTTGCCCTGCTTTCTTTCCATCTGATCTTTTGAACTTCCAACTCTAGGCTTCTATAATTTGACCACATGACAAAACTGACCTTCTACTCTCTTCCCAGAGCAGGAACAATGACATGACCTTCAGCTGGAGCGAGCCAGCATTCTGTTTGCTTCACAATTTTCTTTTGAATACACGGTGCAGATGAACAAGAATCCTAGAATTCACTAAATGATGGGCAAATTGCTAAGTACAGAGTGGTGACTGTTCACATAAGCATGTCAAGAAGGAATAGCTTAATAAGAAAAAGAAAATAACAGCCCAATCAAAACATGGGAGGAGGGGGTCGGAGATGAACAGAAACTTTCTCAAAGAAGACAAATACAGATGTGCAGAAAGATATAGGAAAAAGTATTGTGAATCACTTTATTCTCAGGGAAATGCAAATCAAAACAACAATAAAACTATCATCACACACTAGTGAGACTGGCATATAACACAAAGAACAAAAATAACCATTGTTGGCCCGGAAACTGCTGGTGGGAATGTTGAGTGGTCCAGTTTCTTAGGACAATAGGGAAACTTCTCAAAACACTAGGAATTGAGCTTCTATGTGACCCAGAAATTTCACATCTTGGCATCTACCACCAGGGTGTCAAAACTCTATTTAGAAAAAAGGATATTTCATAGATGCAGAAAAAGCATTTGACAAGATCCAACACCCATTCATGATAAAAACTCTCACCAAAATGGGTTTTGGAGGAACTTTTCTCAAGATAGTCAAAGCCATCTACCATGAACCTATGGCAAGCATTATCATCAATGGAGAAAAACTAAGGGCTTTTCCTCTAAGATCGGGGACAAGACAAGGATGTCCACTCTCACCACTTCTCTTTAACATAGTACTGGAAGTATTAGCAATAGCCATCAGGCAAGAAAAAGATATTAAGGGGATTCAGATTGGAAAGGAAGAAATCAAGCTCTCACTATTCGCAGACGATATGATACTATACCTAGAGAAACCTAAAAGCTCTAGTAAGAAACTCTTAGAAACAATTGACCTATACAGTAAAGTTGCAGGCTATAAAATCAATACCCAAAAATCCATGGCCTTCCTATATGCAAACAATGAGACAGAGGAAAGGGACATGAAAAAAGCAATCCCGTTCACAATTGTGCCCCAGAAAATCAAATACCTTGGAATCAGCTTAACTAAAGAAGTAAATGACCTCTACAAAGAAAACTATAAAACGCTACTTCATGAAATAAAAGAGGACATGAGGAAATGGAAAAATATCCCCTGCTCATGGATAGGGAGAATAAACATTGTCAAAATGGCAATACTCCCAAAAGCATTATACAGATTTAACGCAATCCCTATAGGGATACCCACGGCATTCTTCAAAGAAACGGAGCAAGCAATCCTGAAATTTATATGGAACAATAAACGCCCACGGATAGCTAAAACAATTCTTGGGAAAAAGATGATGGGAGGCATCACCCTTCCCAACCTTAAACTCTACTACAAAGCGGTAACAATTAAAACAGCATGGTACTGGAACAAAAGCAGAACTGCAGACCAATGGAACAGGGTGGAATATCCCCACACACAACCTCAAATGTATGATCATCTAATCTTTGATAAAGGTACAAGAGATGTGAAGTGGAGCAAGGAAAGTCTCTTTAACAAATGGTGCTGGCACAACTGGACAACCACATGCAAAAAAATGGGCTTAGAACTCGATCTGTCACCATGCACAAAAGTCAGATCAAAATGGATTAAAGACCTCAACATCAGACCACAAACCATAAGGTACATTGAAGACAAGGTAGGCAAAACCCTCCAGGATATTGAAGATAAAGGTATCTTCAAAGATGACACAGAACTAAGCAATCTAGTAAAAACAGAGATCAACAAATGGGACTACATTAAACTAAAAAGCTTCTGCACCGCAAAAGAAACAGCGACCAGAATACAAAGACTATCTACAGAATGGGAAAGGATATTTACACAATACCCATCAGATAAGGGGTTGATATCAAGGGTATATAAAGCACTGGTTGAACTCTACAAGAAGAAAACATCCAACCCCATCAAAAAATGGGGCGAAGAAATGAACAGAAACTTTACCAAGGAAGAGATACGAATGGCCAAAAGACACATGAAAAAGTGCTCTACATCACTAATCATCAGAGAGATGCAGATCAAAACAACCTTGAGATACCACCTCACACCACAGAGGCTAGCACACATCCAAAAGAACAAAAGCAACCGCTGTTGGAGAGGATGTGGGGAGAAAGGGACCCTTCTACACTGCTGGTGGGAATGCCGGCTAGTTCAGCCCTTTTGGAAAACAGTATGGACGATTCTCAAAAAACTAGAGGTTGAGCTCCCATTTGACCCAGCAATACCACTGCTGGGAATATATCCCAGAAAAGCCAAAAAGTATAGTCGAAGTGACATATGCACTTATATGTTCACCGCAGCACTGTTTACAATAGCCAGAATCTGGAAAAAACCCGAGTGCCCTAGAACAGATGACTGGTTGAAGAAACTCTGGTACATCTATACAATGGAATACTATGCAGCGGTTAGAAAAAATGAGGTCATGACGTTTGCATATAAGTGGATCAACATGGAAAGTATCATGCTAAGTGAAATGAGTCAGAAAGAAAGAGACAGACATAGAAAGATTGCACTCATCTGTGGAATATAGAATAATAGACTATAAGACTAACACCCAAGAATAGTAGAAATAAGTACCAAGAGGTTGTCACCATGGCTTGGAGGCTGTTCTCTCATTCTGGGCAACTCAGAGAAGGGAACAGCAAGTAAAATGTGATTGTTGGTCATGTCGGGGAAAGATGATGCGGGCCAAATATAGACTAGAGACTGAACACAATGGCCACTCAACATCTTTATTGCAAACCACAACACCTAATCAGAGAGAACGAAAGGGAATACCCTGCCATAGTGGCAGTTTGGGGTGGGGGGAGATGGGACTGGGGAGGGGGGGAGGGATGCTGGGTTTACTGGTGGTGGAGAATGGGCACTGGTGAAGGGATGGGTTATCAAACTTTGTAAGGGAGAAACATGAGCACAAAAATGTATAAATCTGTAACTGTACCCTCACGTTGACTCACTAATTAAAAATAAACTACTAATTAAAAAAAAATAAAAAAAATAAAAAAAATAAATTTTAAAAAAAAAAAAAAGAAAAAAGGATATTTGCATTCCCACACTCATTGTAGCACTACTTACAAGACCCAAAACCCTTTAGGAAAATAGCCCAAGTGCTGAAGAGTAGATGACTAGACAGAGAAACAATGGTGCATATACAGAATGGAATACTACTTGCTCTAAGAAAAGATAAAATCATGCAACGTGAATGGAACTGGAGAGTATCATCATGCTGAGTGAAGTTAGGTAGAAGGAAGACAGATGCAGAATGATCTCTCGTGTGCAGAATATGAAGAAACATAGTAGGGGAATAATAAATACCCCAAAGCAACAGAAAAAATGAGATCTGGTCTTCTGGAGCTTCCTACTTACCACTGGAGGGTAGCAGGCCAAGGGGGTAAATGGGGGTTAGGCAGGTGGGGGGAGATGAGATGAGAGACAATGGAACAGTGGTGGCCAGAAGTGGACACAGGTGAAAGGTGTAGCACTAAAATGTTCTATGTCTGAAACCCTACCAAAAGCAGTTTTCTAAACTATGGTACTTATTTTTTTTAATATTTTCTTAAAGAAAGAATAAAAAGAAATCCAATGACCTGTCCTTGTGCAACCCCATTCTGGGGTCACGATGGGGAAGTCTCAGCTGAAAAAGGCCCAGGGGGTGTTTGAGGTGACAAAGAGAGGAGGCATTTCACCCTGAATCCTGCTTCGTTAGGCCAAGCATTTGTTCCCATTGTGTCTAGCTTTCTATACTGAAAAAAGAAAATCAAACAAAGAATTCACCAGCCAGAACCAGTCAGACTCTCCAGCCTTGATTCACACATGGTTTCCTCGCTCCCCACTTCCGACACAGATGGTGGCAAAGCTCCAGGGACATGAGAAGCGGCCTCAGCATTGAGACATCCTCTCCGGTCCGTCTGCAGGGGTGACTGGTGGCCCCCACTCTCAGCTTCTGTGGGGCAACTTCTGCTCCCTCCACTTCTCTTTGCTCCCCATCCAAAAGGCGTATTGTTAGAAATAGTGCCGGGATATGTGATGTGGGACAGAGAGTTGCTAGAGTTCCCGTATGCTCAAGGTATATAACTGGGCCACTGAGAAAAAGGGATTCGAGCATTCTAGAAAACAGCAGGAGAGCAAATTGGCCTTTCCTTCCAAGAGCTATTATTAGAGAGACCCAGCCCAATTCAACCAGAAAGCCAATATCAGGCCGCTCTGCTCTTCCCCTGAAACAATGCGCCATGCGGGCCGCCCCCTTTCAAATGGGTCTGCCCTGATGCCTCCCAGCAGACACACATCTCCTCTTTCATGTTGACCACTGGCTTGCAGAGATCAGTGGAAGCGGCCCTTCTCAGACAGCAACCTGAGGGTCCAAAATTTAATTTCACGTCATACCAAGAACTCACGAATGTGGCATTACATTTGATTTGTACTCGTGGAATTTGGCAACCTGCTAGCTCTTCTCTCTGTGTACCTGCTGAAGTCACAGCTGCTGCCTAAACTTTGTAAATAAATGCTAAACAAATGCCAAATAAAGAAACCAAGTTCCCAGGAAGCGGAAAGGGCAGGAGATCACAGTTTTTGTTCTCAGAAATATGCTGTGACCTGCTTCAGAGAAGCATCCTGGAAGCCTAGGTGGGTCTCTGCTCTTCTGTGGTGTGGGATGCATTTTCACTTCCAAAAGGGAGGAGGGAGAGAGGAAATGAGAAAAGTCAGGAAGACGATGGAATGGAGGAAGGAAGGAAGGAAGGAAGGAAGGAAGGAAGGAAGGGAGGGAGGGAGGCGGAAAAATGAGAAAAGGGGAAGGAGAATATGAAAACAACTTTATTATTATACCCCAAATAATGAATAGAAAATACTGACTAGGAAAACAATTGTGTTATTTTGCTTATAGCTTACATTTCTATAGAAATAAGAGATTCTGGAGTCAATTTTTTAATGGGCTTAATCTTTTATTGTGCAATAAAAGCTACTGAAAACAAGTTTCCTGTCACTTGATTCTCTACTTTTCAATCATATCTATCACTTCTACGGAAATGCAGGATGGGATGTTTTGCTTCGGGGCCTTCGGTCTCATGGGATATAGGGCTCAACTGCAACTCCTTGATGAAGGATTATGGTGTCATTACTCAAGATACTCTGGCATGTTACACCGTTGGGTACAGCTAATGTACAATTGAATCAACCAATCAAAGATAGAGGAACCCAACATTTTGATCATGGGTAAACAGATACTTTAGAGCAGTCTGCAGACAGCCACTTCTACTGCTCTGCCAATCCCAAAGGATACATTGATCCCACATACAAGAGGAAGAGCTACAAGTAGGTATGGGGTGACTTATGGACTAGAAGTGACTCACAGCTCTTGGCCTTTCAGATTCTGCTTTTCATGACTCAAATACATTCAGAAACTCTGAGAGATGGGTGCTTCCACCTATTGAATACTTAAATGCCAGGCTCTGAGCAATAGCACTTTAATGTCTCTGATTTTCCCTCGATAAACCCAAAGTTCGAAGGGCAGAAGTGTCTCTGTAGTGTTTTATTTTGGTCTTCCATTGTCCTTATCACAAAATTAGTATAAATACTTACATTGTACTAACCAAGGGCCAGACACTGTTTTGGTACATGATACAGAAAAAAAAAATCATTGAAGCCTCTCAACAACACTCTAAGGTAGATAATTTAATAATCGTCCTTTTTAAAAAAATAGAGGTAAAAAGAAAACCTAAAAATGCTCCAATAGTTTGCCAAAAAAGAGAAAATATGGAGCTGGAGGCATAGTACAGTGGATAGATCATTTGCCCAGGTTCGACCCCTGGGTTCAACATGGGTGCAATCCCTGGCATCCCCTGAGTACTTCTAAGAGTACTTCCTGATTGGAAAGCCAGGAGTAACCTCTGAGCATCTCCTGGTATGGCCCAAAAAACAAAAAAAGAAAAAGGCGGGACGTGGGGATAAAAATTCTAGCACAGAAACTCTATTTATATACCCATGCTTTTAGCCCCTCAACACTCTCAGGATATTTTGAGTAAATGAAGGCTCTTCTGTAAAACTTAAAACAACCCTAGCAACAAAGAATGACTATCGTTTTCTACAAATTAGGAAACTGCTATTAGTGTGGTTAAGTAACTTTCCCCAGGTCACACAACTAGTTGTTGCAGAAAATTCAACTTTGGTTTCCCCACTAGAGGATCATGATTGTGAAACCACTCGCATTTTTTTAACCACAGACCAAGGCATCCCCTCTTCAGTATTTCCTTCCCACAGATGCCTTTCTTCAATATTATCAACAACAGCATCAACGTTTCCACATAAAGAAACATTAACATCAGAGCAGATACATCTCTTCATGAAAATAACAGGCTATAAAACTATATAACTATATATAAACTAGGACACTGATGTTCAAGGACTCCTCCTTACTCTGCACTCAGAAATTCCTCCTAGAAATGCCAGGGATGGGATGCTGGGGGTGGAACCCGGGTTGGTCTCATGCATGGGCAAATGCCCTATCTGCTGTACTACCTCTCCAGCCCCAGGACCGGAAGTGAGTCAGACATTCCTATGGCTTCAAGGAGGCCTGTCCATGACAGCTAGCAGTGACCAAGGATCTTGTCCTGGAGATCACTCTATAACAGATGTCCGTGTGCCAGTCCATGGGCATGATTCAGTGTCAGAGATACTTGAGGCCAAGAGACAGAACAGGGTGGCAACATCAAGGCCCTGGTCCTCTGGACATCCAGATACAGTTCTGTAAGTCCGCATAAGGTCTTCTTGGCTGTGGAAACTTTCACTATTTAGGCATGGACTCTGACCGCTGGCTCCTAAATGACTGTTCTCCCATCCGATTATTTTTCTTCCATACATACCTGTCACCCAACTTTTCATTTTTTTAAAAGTTTAAAAAATTTATTACTTCTGAAGCGAGAAACTGAGAATGAGCAGGCGATTAATGGAATCATTTGACTGACCTTCAGGAGACCCAACCAGTGGGTGATTGATGAAATGGCTACAGGTTTAAGCAGAAGGTCAGCTTCAATAATACGGCTGTTACTTCCCATGGTCCTTACAAACCAACTCTTTTGCTGGCCTTCACTTCTCCTTTGCAACAATTTTAAGATAAAGACTTCACCACGAGTTACCCTCTTGTGATGCTTGCTAAGTAGTGATAAAGGCATGATGTTGGTATTTGATCCAAAGTAATCAGACATTGCTCTGAACTGCAAGATTCCCTGTTATTTTCCTACCAAATCCAAGTCAGCTTCCCATGAGAGTCTGATAGAAATTTCCCCTGCACCACTCACTAGCCCCTCAATCCCTAACTACTTCTTCTTTCTTCTGTTTAAAATAGGGATTTCAAGGACAGTAAACACAAGGGCCAGGAAGATTGCTCAATGGTTGAAAGCCTGACTAATAAGCTGGGGGAGAAGGAAGCTGGGATAGAGAAGAGACACTAAGTCAATAATGGTTGGAGGGATCACTTGGGATGGGAGATGTGTGCTGAAAGTGGATAAAGGACCAAACTTGATGGCCTCTTATTATCTGTATTGCAAACCATAAGACCCCCGAAGTAGAGAAAGAGTAAGAAGAAAATTGTCTTCCATAGAGGCAGGAGGTGGGGTGGGTTGGGGTGGCGGAAGGAATACTGGGGACATTGGTGGTGGAAAATGTACACTGCTTGAGGGATGAGTGTTCAATCATCGTACTACTGAAACTCAATCATGAAAGCCTTGTAACTATAAAAAATAATTTAAAAAAATAAAATAAAATAGGGGTTGAGAGCACATGCGTGAGAGAGAGAGAGAGAGAGAGAGAGAGAGAAGAAAAGTGCCTGCCATAGAGGCAGGCGAGGTGGGGGTGGGGCAGGAAGGAAACAGAGGTGGTGGGAAATGTACACTGGTGAAGGGATGGGTATTAGAACATTATATGACTGAAACCCAATCACAAATAACTTTGTAACTGTGTATCTCACTGTGATTCAATAAAAAAATTAATTTAATTTAAAATAGGGGGTGTCAAACTACCTACCCTACCTACCTTCATGCACTTGCATACTGCAAGTGGATTTGGATTATGGATTTGGTTCCAGACCACCACAACTAAGTGAACATGACAAAAACGTAAGCCTCATGAAGTTTCTCAGTACATATGAAATTTATGTTTACTCTATAGTTATTACATATTAAAACTATAAGTTATAGTTCTATGATAGTCTATTGAGTCGCAATAACATTCTGTCTTTAAAAAAAGAGCAATGCACATCCTTTAATATAAAAATACTTTACCGCTAGGAAGTTATAGAGAAAGTAGAGCTACCTTGCATGTAGCTGACTAACATCTGATCCTTGGCACTGCAAAAGGTCCCCTGAACACAGACCCAGAAGTAAGCCTTGAAAACAGATGGGTGCAGCCAAATGAAAAAGAACCAAAAAAAATTTATTGCTAAAAAATGGTTTTTAAATGAGTGTCTTCTGAGCCTTCAATGAGTCATAATATTTTTCCTGGTAAAATAAAAGTCTTGTAAAAGCTACTACCTACAAACCACAATAAACCGGTATGCAGTAAAATAAAATGTGCCTGTATTTAAAACCAGGTTCTCTTTCTATCTAGTAGACAGAAACTTCCTAAAAGAAGTGATATAGTTGGCCAAAAGTCATATGAAAAAAATTCTCTGCATCACTTATCAACAAGGAAAAGCAAATCACAACAACAATGAGATGTCATCTGACACCAGTAAGACTGGCATAGATAACAAGATTAAAAACAACCAGTGTTGGTGGGGATGTGGGAAAAAAAAAAAAAAAGGAACGCTCATTCTCTGCTGGTGAAATGTGGACTGGTACAGACACTTTGAAAAAAACCGGTAGGGATATCTCAAAAAACTAGGACTTGATCTCCCATAAGATCCAGCAATTCCACTTCTTGGCATTTACCCCAGCGGCCTAGAAATTTCCATCAGAAAAGACATTTGCACTCCTCTGATCATTTCAGCACTAGTCACAGTAGCCAACATCTATAAACAACCCAAGTGCCCAAGCACAGATGACTGGATAAAGAAACTGTCGTGTGTATACGCAATGGAATACTACTCAACTATAAGAAAAGATGAAATCATGCAATTTGTTACTACATTGGTGGACCTGAATAGTACCATGCTGAATGAAGTTAGAAAGAGAAGGATCGATATAGAATAACCTCCCTTATATGTGGTACAAAAAGTAGCATGGTAAAGAGGGAACAAGCACTCAAAGGCAAGAGAAACTGAGAGCTGGTCTTTAACAGGAAGCATATCTGTAGGGAGGCAGGGGGATAAGATGGGGGCAGGGTGACTCTGGGATGTGTGAGAGGGAAGTTGAACACTCGGGTGGACTGTTGGTATTGGATGGATTTTGCATGAAATTTTCTGTTATTAATATTGTAAATCATGGTGCCTAAAATAAACTTTTTAAAGAATATACTTCAGATATTCTTTGGAAAGTAATCCAATAAATTGAAAATAATAACAACAAAGAAGTTATTGCATCACTTTGCCTGTATCGTCTCGATGAGATCTGAAAAACTTCCTATGAAATCAAGATAGTAAGTTACGATCAGAAACTCTGGATTTGTATCTCTGGTTTTTCTCAAATAAAACCTGGTTTTTCTGCCGATGCCATGTGAAATCTTGGGTAACTCTTTAACTTCGCCCTACCTTGGCTGTCCACACAGATTTGAAACAAAGCTCTTAAAATTTAGAAATAAAATGACCCAAATCATATAAGGTGTTAGAGCAGGCCTGAGAGCATGATTCATGCTCAGTAAACATTTAGTATTATTACTATTACAAAACAGCATTTCCGGTGAGAAAACTGAACCTTGGGAGATACTTCAGTTGTAGTTCTCAGTGTCATCACTATATAATAGAAGCATGTGGTTCTAAACCAGACAGTAGAACTTCAAAGGCCACATTCCTCGCTGTTCTTTTCTTTTCTTCCTGAAATCAGTTTTTAGTGAATAGTTTCGGTGAAGACTCCTGTCTTCCTAAGCCTTGTGAAATCAATTGAAGACAAACATTTCAAAGGAGAAAAGAAAACTTTTTGAGGGCAGTTCAGGTCATCTTGAGGTTTGCCTTTTGTTTCCTTTCCCCCAGCCTCTTGTCCTCTTCCGTTGTTATTTTGTACTCTAGGACACTTATGTGTTTGCATATCTCATCATGAAGAAAGGGGGTTCAAAGATGCAAGCATCACTGGAAACAGTATATTCACCTTTGTTGTCATTTCTTTGGGGCTACACCTGGCTGTGCTCAGGGCTTACTCCTGGTTCTGCACTCAGAGATCACTCCTGGTGGTACTTGGGGATCATATGGGGGTTCTGGGGATCAAACCCCAATCAGCAGCATCCTACTCACTGCCCCATCTCCCCAGCTTAGATATTCGCACTTTTTAACCTGTAGGACTGGATGGGGATAGACTAAATTAGAATTCTCAGCTCAGAAGAGCCAACCATTAGTTGGCTCTCTAGGCAAACATGTTGGGAGAAGCCTCATGGTGCTATGACATTTTGGAGCATTCTATCTGAGCAACCATCACTTCCTCCTTTCACTAGGACTGACTTTAAATGTGCCTGTCAGCATAGAAAGGCTCCATCCAACACAGGGTTGCTCTTCCCTACCTCAAAAGATGATTCTTTGCTTTACTTTTTCCTTTCTCAGGGATAAAACTGTTCTGTCACATCCCACTTTTGTGAAGTCAGGAACCATCTTCATTCAGAGTAAAGAGTTGGAGACACAGTCAGTGGCTCCCTGTCTGGTGCTTTGGGAGATCCCTTCCCTGCTGGCCCTCAGGAAATATGGAGGAGCACTCTCAATTCCTGTCTTGGCTTTGGGCTGCCCTCATAAAATATGAGGTGTACTATATGGGATGTGTTTATGTACTACTGATCGTGGTTCTGAACCTTACACATAAGTGACTTGTCCAAGACTGCACAGCTGATAAGGGGCAGAGTTGAAATTTAGACACATTTGTATCTGACGGTGTGCCCTGCTCCTCTTTATTAAACTACCTGCTCTTGCAACTCAGACAATGCCATGGCTCTATATTTCTAAAGCAGAATTTATGCTCACTACTCCTCTGCTGGCACTGTGTTTGCAAACATCTTCCCTTTATATGTATTCTTCACCTGCCCACCACTTGTAATGCGGTCATGAGGATAAAATACGTGATTATGCATCTCTCCATAATTTCTTTACCAGCAGGCGATGGTGCTGGTCAGAAGCAACAGAGGTTGTGTGGAAGCAGAGGGAAAGCAAAACTATTAAATCACAGCCCATCCCTCTCCAGCAACTCTGCCCAAACTTTCAGAGGAAACAATGCTTCCTATTATAGCAGCAGTCCCCGGAGACTCAACCAGCAATGAATGGCAAAATACCTGAACCAACCCATGCCTGCTCTCCCTCTTTAGCAATTCCCGGCATGCAAACACACCTCCTGGGATCATACTTTTGTAAAAGGAGAAGAGATTAATGGAACACAAAATTGCCAACCAGTCAGTGCCCAGAGCCCTAAGTACAGACCAAGGTTCAGGTCATAGCTATTGTCACCCCAGGAATGTTTGCCAGAGCTACAGAGAGAACGGTGCACAATTCTCTCTTCTTCAGTCCTGCTCCTCTTTCTTGCTGACAGAGACTCAGAGACCAACCATTCTCATACTGGAAAAATGCCTAATACAAGTGTCCCTTGCTTTTTAAATGTTTGTATTACATCATTTCATTGATTTAAAAAAAAACCTACAGTAGTACTGTTTCTCTCATTAAAAAAATAAATAAAGGGATCTTTTTCTTTAATGACAAAAAAGTTAAAAACAAAAGAAGCTTCTTCCCACAATTTGAGTTCAGAGAAGGATTCATATTCTAGTTCTGCTTTAAGATAAGTGAAGAAACTTGTATTTACTACCCAGGTTGCCTTGCAACAAAGACATGTCTTAATAGTGACCTCAAGATGCCGAGGACTCCCAAGATGTTTTTAGCTGAATAAAAAGAGATTGCCAAGAAGAAACTCTCCTCCCCCATTTGGACCTTAGTGTATTATCTCCTGAGCAGCTCTCTTAATCATGAAATACCCGAAGTTGACAGTTGGAACAATAGTATAGTGGTTATGGAAGGTCTTGCTTGTGACTGACCCTGGTTCAATTCCTGGCACTACATCTAGTCACTTGAGCACCATCGGGTGTGACCCCTGAGCACAGAGTTGTGAGAATCTCCCTGAGCACTGTTGAATAGCCCAAATCAAACAAGCAAAACAATCCCTCACATTCCATCTAATAAGCAAAAGATTGCTAAGTCAAGACATAGAGACAACAGGGAACCAGATGGCAATGCTGGATCTCTGGTCCAATTTCAGAGCCACCTTTTTTCCAGACTACTTGTGCACTGGGCTGGAGCAATAGCACAGCAGTTGGGCGTTCACTTTTCTTGTGGCCGACCCGAGTTCCATTCCTCCGCCCTTCTCGGAGAGCCGGCAAGCTACCGAGAGTATCGAGCCCGGGCTGCAGAGCCTGGCAAGCTACCCGTGCGTATTGGATATGCCAAAAACAGTAACAATAAGTCTCTCAATGAGAGACGTTACTGGTGCCCACTCGAACAAATCGATGAGCAATGGGATGACAGTGACAGTGACAGTGACTTGTGCATGAATTATATAATTCTACCTAACAAATTAACCCAGAATCTAGCAGCTAAAGGCCTGAGAACTAGCACAGGAGATATAAGGTGCATGCCTTGCATGTCGATGACCCTGATTCGAACCCCAGCATCACAATCTTCCCCACAAGCAGCACTGAGTGCAGTTCTGAAGGCCATCAAGTATTTCTTGGTATGGACATGGATGCCACTGAACACTACTGGGGTGGCCAAAGTAATCCCTGGCACCTCAGTGCCCTCACAGTGCCACATCTGTGGGCCTTTGCATTGGGTTGACAGTCTGGTTGGCAAAAAAATTGTTGGGTGGGACCTCTGGAATCCTGAGCACCACTTGAAAAACCCAAAAGAAAACATTTAGCAACTTAAAATAACCAACGTGATCTCATAACTTCAGAGGATCTGGCATCTAAGAGTGGCTCAGTGCTAGATCTGAGTCAGACTGGCGAGGGTTCTGATCTTCCAAAAGTCTTCTTCCAAACTGAAGCATGAGGCTGTTGGTAGTCTTCAGAGGATTCACTTCCCAGCTCCCAAAAGCCACAGGGCTGCCTCACCCCGCATGACAACTGGCCGTCTCCCCACAAAGTCAGTGACACAGAGAAAGTGATGAGAAGCAGTCACCATGGAAGTTGTCCTTTTCTAACCTGATCTCAGAAGTGATATCCTACCAGTCCCAGCTTTGCTCTTAGATGTGGTATTTCAAATTTGGAACTTCTGACATCCCGGATTGGCTAATGCTTTGCTAGAGAGGCTCTCCTGTGTATTGTGCAATGTTTAGCAACACCTGTGGCCTCAAGGCCCATCATTGTTCCCACTTGTGACCAAAAAGAGGAAAGAAATCAACAGACTTGACAAATGCTTTTTTGGGAATAGCCGCAGATGGGAACTACATTTATAATTAAATCAAGCGGAGATGGACTATAAGGGCAGGTATGTGAAGAAGAAGGGATCTTTGGGATCCACCTTAGAGCCTGCATATCACATCTTCTTTATTAAACTATCAATTTCCTTAATGTTCAATCACTAAAAGTTGATTATTTGTTCACCCAGAGCCAAGAACTTGGGACCAGTTACTTATTTTTCTATGAATAGTACTGTTGCTTTTTTCCATCTTAGGTTTATCTGTGTATCTGAACCACAGAACTAGCAACACTGAAAGCACAAGATCCTAACAACAACAACCAAATCTGAAAATGAGACTGTAACAAAAGCCAGCTGGGGGCTGAAGCAATATCACAGCAGGTAGGGCGTTTGTCTTGCACTCAGCCTACCCAGGTTCATTCCCAGCATCCCATTTGGTCCCCTGAGCGCCGCCAGGGGTAATTCCTGAGTGCAAAGCCAGGAGTAACCTCCGAGCACCACTGGGTATGGCACAAAAAGAAAAAAAAAGCCAGCTCACAAATGGATGGCAAACTGGGGACAGTGGTGGAGATGAGTTGACACAGTTGATGAAGTTGATGTTGGAATATTTTATGTCTGAAACTCAACTATGAATAACTTTGTAAATCATAGTGTCTTAATCAAAGAAAGGTAACACACCATGAGGTATCTCAGCACTAGGGTCCTGAGAAAGAATCAATAACTCTCATTTAAGACACCAAAAATAATATACTCAATTCCATTCACACACACACACACACATACACACACACACACACACTGGTTCTTAGAAAATAATACCACAATCTTGCACATTTTCATTAGATGAGGAAGACATAAAAGTTAAAATATAAAGAATAGCATTACTACTTATTCAGATTACAACTTATTCAGTCAAAGAAATGACTATAGTATATGAATGGGAAATCTTTGCACATTTAGTAAATATCACATGCTCAGAAAAGGACTGTTCCTGACTCCCCCACCCCCCATATAAAAATTGAAATGGATATGAGTTCTCTGCATTCAAAAGATTTAAGAGTCCACTGCATAACAGAGAAGAATTACAAGCAGCTCACCCTGCAGCTCCTTCTCTCACACTTGTGCACGTTTATTGCTCTCTTTTACTTTTTTTCTGGGCTCAAGTTAAATACTCGTCCTTAGTTATCTGGCTAACCTTACTATCATACCCCAAACCTGAACTATGTGAGTATTTTCAATTTACCAACAACCCTGGTTTTTATTTATTAGACCTTTAAGAGCTGACTTCTCTTTATGGTCTCCTAGGGTTCAAGGGCTCCTTCCGAACTTACAATGACCCTGCCTGAGTTTCTCAATACCCCTAGCTTTGAACACCTGGCATGAGGGATAACTCATATGATGACTTTTGTTTGAAACCTAAGGATCTCTTTTATTGGCCTATTCCTCTCCTTTATAAAATTCCCTATGGAGATCAGTAAGTCTGCAACAAGGATCCAAAACCAATTATCAACTAAGGGGCAGTAGTCCCAGGAATAAATATGGAGTTCAAGATGAAAGTCTCAAAATGAAAGCTATTTCCAGCACAAATATCTCTTAGAATGGTAGAAATAAACTTGTGGGGGGGGAATAACATTATTGTAAAATGTGTTTTATGACACTGTAATGATTAATGGCATTTCACACTAATAAAGTTGACAGGAAGAGGATGAGAAAGACTAACAAAAGTGCAAATACAAATTTCCTTTTAATATCACCAGCATTTTTCTGCAAGAACAAGACATGCACCAACAGGATAAGAGGAACAGCTATTTTAAAAATCCAAAATAAATAAATAACTGTGGTAGACATCAACAATACAACCAGCTGAAGACGAATGCCCCGGACTCCTAAAAATATTCTTTCCTCATTTTAGTTTAAAATTATTTTTAACAGAGACTTACACTAGATAACATGAAATCCCATTGTCTGGGGGCTGGGGGTGTGGGAGCCAACTGTCTGTTAAAAAGAGTTACACTCATCCATCGCTTTGCTCCATTTCAGTCAGTTCATACCTTTCATCTCCTTTCACTCTTCCCTGCCCTCTCCAGGAGACAAGCTCTCCTGCCCAAGGCTGAAATCCCACCACTGAACTCAACCCCATCTCCTCCAGTCACCTGGGTCTTTCTTTCTCTCCAACTTGCCAATATTTTATTCTCCCTTCTGCATTTTCTTTCAGAGGCACTTATCTTTGGGTGAAAAATCACTTCACATAGTTGTGTTTATTGACTGCTATTTTGTTCTGTTGCTGTCTGTTTCATTAGAACACAGTGGTTTTCCCAGACTTCTTCTAGTGTAGAGAAGAATCTGAGGTCTGGCATCAGCTTGTTCTATTTATAGAGACTGGCCACTGCGAAGTCATTGGTGCTATCTTTCCAGCCACAATCTCCTCATTTCCTATTCCACTCAACTTTGTACTGATCTCTGTGATCGGTCACATAAGATTTTCCTCCCATTTCTCTGACTTGCCCCCTCTTTTGACTTTCTTCACGACTTTCTCTTTCTCCCATCTGTATTGGTCATTGTGCAGTTCAGACTTATCCATCAGCCTCTCGAAGCCATCATATTCTCATCTAGCAAGTAAGTCGAGCTCACGGTATCTCATTGAATTGTTATCTCATTGAATTTTCTGTTAAATGCGCAAGTAATCCAAGTGAAGTGCCAAGCACAAAGCCATTCCAAAGTCAATGTGACATGCTCTCTGCCTCTAGAATATTTCTCCATCTCACACTCTGTTCAGGAAAGTAGAGTCTTTGTTTTGTTCACTCCTATGCTCCTAACTCATAGAATCAGGCCTGCACATAGTAGGAATGTTTCCACTATACATCAAACAAATGGAGTGAAAGAAAATTTCAATTATTGACCCACAGCTAGTGATTCCAAAACACAGCCCCTTGTATTGAGTATAATTGATTTTTATTTTGAGCTCCATTTAATTATTCTTGCTTGTGCCGGGATGGGATTTAATTTAATAGGGTCTTTTACACTGCTGGGAATATATCCCAGAGAGACAAAAAAGTATAATCAAAACGACATCTGCACATGTATGTTCATCACAGCACTGTTTACAATAGCTAGAATCTGGAAAAAACCCGAATGCCCCAGAACGGATGACTGGTTGAGGAAACTGTGGTACAACTATACAATGGAATACTATGCAGCTGTTAGAAAAAAGGAGGTCAAGAATTTTGTAGTTAAGTGGATGGGCATGAAAAGTTTCATGCTGAGTGAAATGAGTCAGAAAGAGAGAGACAGACATAGAAAGATTGCGCTCATCTATGGTATATAGAATAACAGAGTGGGAAACTAACACCCAAGAACTGTAGAAATAAGTACCAGGAGGTTGACTCCATGGCTTCGAGGCTGGCCTCACGTTCTGGGGAAAGGGCAACTCAGAGAAGCGATCACCAACTATATTGTAGTCAAAGGCCATGTGGGGGAAGGGAGTTGCGAGCTGAATGAGGACTAGAGACTGAGCACAGCGGCCACTCAACACCCTTATTGCGGGCCATAGAAGCTAAATAGAGAGAGAGAACAGAAGGGAATGCCCTGCCACAGTGGCAGGGTGGGGTGGGGGGGAGATGGGATTGGGGAGGGTGGGAGGGACGCTGGGTTTACGGGTGGTGGAGAATGGGCACTGATGAAGGGATGGGTTCCCGAACTTTGTATGAGGGAAGTATAAGCACAAAAGTGTATAAATCTGTAACTGTACCCTCACGGTGATTCTCTAATTAAAAATAAATAAATTTATTAAAAAAAATAAAAAAAATAAATTAAAAAATTAAAAAAAAATTTAATAGGGTCTTTTATTATTATTACTGATTCCTCTTTAAAAAATTTCTCAGTTTTGTTTTATGGCTTTCTTTGGGTGGGTGGGTGGGGGCAGGGATAGGATGCTACACCAAGGGATGCTCAGGACGCTATTCAGAGTCAGTTCCAGAACTGTCCAGGGGACCACGATGGTGATAGGGATTCAATCCTGCATGGGAGTCAAACAGAAGAATACACTCAGTCTGTTGAATTCTCTCTCCAGGTCCTTGTCCTCATTTGACACAACCATTCTGACACTATCCTTCAGACAAAAATCTTCACTACATTACGTACTCTTCCACCTCACATCTCATCTACTGGCCCCTCCACCCCTTATGTCACCCATTCTCCCTTAACCTATGTCACCACTTTAATCTGAGCCTTTATCCCATTTTTGAATTCTTGCTGTGGCCTCCTAAGTGGTTTCCCATCCTCTCATCTCCCTAAAGTATTCCCAAAAATTTCCAGATGAATCCTCTGGAAAAGGTTGCCCATTATCTCTTTTACTTAAGAAACTCATCTCCTTGGCTTTTTTTTTAACAACTCCAAATGACTGAGCTTGCCATAAACTTGTTATGTAAAATTCTCTCTCTCACTCCCTCTCTCTCTCTCTCTCACTCTCTCGCTCACTCTTTCTCTCTCTATATATATACATATATATGCATACATATATAAATGACAAAGCAAATTAATTTCTCCCACCCCTCCCCCATTCTTGATTCTGTATTAAATAAGAGGGCAGTCATTGTCTGTCAATTTATATACAATATATATGTTCAAAAGTTCTCCTCAAAATAGAACTAGAATGATGTTAAACAGTAAATAATGGCTTGATTACCATTCAGCAGTTTCTACCTTCTCCCAGAAACAATACTGAAAAGCTAATGTATCATATTTAATCTTCACCAAAAAATGCCTACGAAATAGGGAACTTTATTCATAAAGATGAGAATATGGATACCCAGATTGCTAAAGATTTGATCCCCAAACACACAGCTGCTAAAGCAATAGAATTGGTTTCTATCCCAAATCCAACTAATCCTAAATGTTTGACCATCTAAATGTTTTAGCTGAATCCAAGGGGCAGGGTATCTGGGGTAGAAACCAGCAGATATGAAGAATAATTAATGAAAAGAGAAAAGGAGGAAAAGAGCAATAAATCAGAGAGAAACATCTGGCATGAAATCAGTGAAGGGTGGAAGAGTTGGACTGGGAATTCATTGGAGAATATGAGAAATGAAGACATAACTGAATTTGGGGAGAAAACAGCTAGAGCAGCTGGAAGAAAATAACTAGGACCCTAATGGACACACTGCAAAAAGGATTATTACTTCATATGTGGGTAGTAGTAAGCATCTAGAACTAGTGAGAAAGACTGACTTCCTCTGCGGTGGAAAGAAGGTGGAGGAAGAAGGAAGGAGAGAGGCCAGGGGATGCCCAAAAGAGCATCTGGGTTTATGTTGACTAGAGAGGCCCATCAGAACAAGGGCTCTTCTAAGAACTGACCTCTCCCATAGGAGTTCTATTAAGGATCTGGCCCTTACTTAACACTCTGCTTAGAATGTGAAAGGCAGGAGAAAAATACAAATTATCCAGGCACAAAGCAGCTGCTCCAGTGAAACTGCTAGCATTGAAAGTGAAACTCATGGGAGTCTTTTGGAATGGCCTGATGATGCAAATTCAGGTCGCTCTGAGAAAGGTGGAGGAGGTAGGAAGTGTTAAAAAAAAAAACTTCTGCCATGATTTGATAGTGTCTATTATCAATGGCAGTAGCCAAGACCTGTGATCCTATCTCTGAGACATGCTCTTTCCCCACAAAAGCTCCCCAAATGTAGCGCCTTTCATGCTTCCTCACCAATATCTCCTCTCCCTGGCATTCCACCCCAGGGACCTGGGTGCCTCCCATTCTCGCTGGTGTTGGTTCCCTCAAGGTACTAACTCAGGAATTAATAGTTGTCCTCCACATTCCATAGAATGATTTTATTCTCTCAGTATCTTCCCCTTAGTCAAAATTTTAGTATTAAAGGTGATACTCTGATTGTTATAGATAAAATGACACAGTGACTTCTTTCTTAAACTTAAATACAAGTCTTAAGTGTAAATATTTTATTTTCTCAATTTCGTTGTTAACCTTTTTTCTTAGAGAAGACCTAGGCCAGAGTTCTTGTTGGGGTGTGAATAAGAAGAGAGATCAATATCTAAATGCATAAATTCTTTAGGACAGGATTTGGCAGCAATTAAACTTACATATGTGCTAGCTATTAGTATCATTATTTTAACAGCTACAGAGTCTTGTCTGACACATAGTTGATGCTCAGAATATGAGTTGAATGATGCTTCAGTGTCCATTAATACTCAGGTAATGTCTCTAAAAGGCATATTATAGCTTCTCCATGGAAAGCTTAATCTTTATGAGCTTTCATTTCTAAAGCCCCACTCTGGGAGTAAATATTGCATATCTATTGCTACAAATTCTCTGTTTTCTAACATAAATAGGAAGCAATTCAGAAGCATAGTTAGGTCATAAATTAAAGAACAATTGAAGATAAGCATAAACCAGCTGAGTTGCCACCAAGAAAGCCCAGTGAGACTTAAACTCACCCCCTTCCCACTGCACAGCTTTCTGTAGGTAGAGAATCATTAGCCTTTGGAGATTTCCACAGAGTCCATGTTCACAGGGCTCCCTTCAGCCCTGGATACCAAATCACTGTGCACCTTTTAACTTCTCTCTTGGCAAGACAAGAAACCAGGAACATGATTTCCTTGTCTTGTTTTCCTCATGCTCCTACAAAGAGGCAACGTCAAGGTAAAAGAAGAAGAAGAAGAAGAAGAAGAAGAAGAAGAAGAAGAAGAAGAAGAAGAAGAAGAAGAAGAAGAAGAAGAAGAAGAAGAAGGAGGAGGAGGAGGAGGAGGAGGAGGAGGAGGA
>JASTTN010010028.1:41314-116773 GCA_030324115.1 Sorex maritimensis | reverse complement strand
GGGAGGGAGGGGTCTGTGGCAGCCTGGGAATGAAACCCAGATCTAACTGACTTAGGTCCATGGCCCAAATCTGTCCACATCTCCTTCCCAACACAGAGCCCCAGAGTCCTGCCTTGACACTCACCTAAAAACTCTAGCAGAATGCTCTCCCGAGACTTCGAAGAAGTGTTTACCATCTGATAGCAGTATTGTGTATCCTGCAGTTGGACCACAAGCAGCTGCAGTGAGGCATCCTCTGTCACCAGATGCTTCAAAGAAGTGTAGGTTTCAGATCCAAGGCACGATGATAGCTCTTGGCAGCATTCCGTAAAACGCCTGAAATTGCTACCTTGGCTCTTCCAATACCATCTAGCAAACATAATCTTGAAGCCCGAGGGATGAGGAGATGAGATCGAGCAGGAGATGAGATTCACAAGCTGACTGTCCCCTGCCTTCTGCTCATTCAGTGCACCTGTGACAATAAAGGACATCAGGCTGGGGTGATGCTCGGTAAAAACAACCCTCAAACATTACTGCAGAATTGAAAAAAATCTTTTTGGGGAGCTGAGGACCAGGAGAGGGGTGAATGGTGGGATGTGGGGAATGTTTTCAGGGACAAGGGCACTCATTCATCAACAAATATAAGACCCTCCAACCTTGTTCTATGCTAGTTTTCTATGCTATTTTTGATCACGTTAGTCCCTTGTAATTTTACAGAAACTTCTGAATCACTTTCTCATTTCCTACAAAGAAGCAGGAGGAGCTGTACCACTCTGCCACCTTAGTGCTGTTTTCTCATCTGTATGTTTTCCCACCCTGTGCTGTGGGCTAAATACAGCCGTGTCCTGACCCAGTGAGGCTAATCCCCAGGTGATATATGGAGGGGACCTTTTGGGTCAAGAGGGAGGAGTCCTCACGAATGGGGCTCATGTTCCTGTAGGAGACTCAGGTGAGGGGAGATAATGAGAGACTCTGTACCTGGGGATGCAGTGAGGGCATAGAGGAGGATTCAGTCCGAGAACCATAAAGGTCTGTGCTTTAAGCCACTCAAGCAGAGGAACTTGCTACGGCAGAACAAGAAGACTAAGGCAGGAGGCTTCCTAAATTCCTTGCAACAATAATTTTTAGTTTTCACTATTTCTCTTCTTTTGTTAAATTTATTCCAAAGATGTCTCGTATCTGGGACACAGGCCTAGCAAGGGAGGAGTTGAAGCTAAAAAATAATCCTCAAAAAATTAATGACTAGGGGTGGAGCAGTAGCACAGAGGGAAGGGTGTTTGCCTTGCACGCGGCTGATCCAGGTTCGATTCCCAGCATCCCATGTGGTCCCCCGAGCACCACCAAGAGTAATTCCTGAGTGCAGAGCCAGGAGTAACCCCTGAGCACTGCCAGGTGTGTCCCAAAAAGAAAAAAAAAATAATGACTAATAATAATCCTTGGACTCTGGCACAGATTTACCAAAGGCAAGGGAAGAGACAAAAGAGGTAATCTTACACTACTGCGGTAGAGCATTTGTCTTGCATGTGACTGACCCAGGTTTGATCCCACATCCCACATGACCCCCTGAGCACTACTAGGATTATTTCCTGAGTGCAGAGCCAGGAATAACCACTGAGCACTACCAGGACAGGCCCAAGATAAAAATAATATATTTTTTTATCAATAAATTAAACAAGTCATCTTATTTAATTGAAAGAAAACTTTTTATGTAGCTCCTAGCATTTTATTCTGGGGCTGGAGCAATGGCATAGCAGGTAGGACGTTTGCCTTGCATGCGGCCGACCCGGGTTCAATTCCCAGCATCCCATGTGATCCCCCAAGCACCGCCAGGAGTAATTCTGAGTACATGAGCCAGGAGTAACCCCTGTGGAAAGCCTGGTGTGACCCAACAAACAAAAACAAACTAAGTATTTTATGCTTTTTCATGGCATTTTAAATACTATGTTCTTAATTTGATTTCTGGATTGCTCATAGCAAACTAACAGAAATACTATTCGGTGGCATGGGGGTGGGGGAGGCCGGCCAGGAGTGATCCCTGAGCACAGATTCAGAGGAAGCCCTGAGCCCTGCTGGGTGTGGCCCAAAAATAAACAAGAGAGTCAAAACAACCAATGGTGCAGGGAAGTGGGGGAAAAGAGCCCTCACCACTGTTTCTGATAATTCTGGACTTTGTATTATTCGTGGTTTGTATTTGAAGTGCTGAATATTTGTACCTGCCTTTCTATTTCCCTACAGACTTTTTATATTTTACTATAGAGCATTGTTCTTCGGTTAAAAACAGTTTAGGGACTCTGAAATAGACCTAGTCCTAGGCATTGGCCATAATTACTTGACTCAGGCTTCAGTCCCTGTAGTTCCTAACAACCACCATGAGATTGAGATGGACCCAGGGCAGGTGACAAACCTAACCCAGCATCGAAATGGGACGTCTAGAAAGTGTAAATGCATGGTCTTGATGCAAGCTGTTATGACTTAAGAGACAGGACCCCATGGGGAAGGACAAGCTGAACTGGCCTGAGGAGACTTAGTCTGGGATTTATGGTAAAAGCCTTGCTTGCTCTCAGAGCCCAGAGAACTAAGTGTTGGGATCTTTGTCTCTTACTGCATTTATCCACACAACTGCAAGAATTGATAAGAAGCAAACATAATTGTTTCACATATACAGCTAGAAGGAAAGACAAAAGCAATGTAGATGTCCCCGGAGTCCACTTATATGCAAAGTTCATGCTAAGTGAAATGAGTCAGAAAGAGAGAGACGGACATAGAAACATTGCACTCATCTGTGGAATATAGAATAACAGAGTAGGAGACTAACACTCAAGAATAGTAAAAATAAGTACCAGGAGGTTGACTCCATGGCTTGGAAGCTGGCCTCACATTCTGGGGTGAGGGCATCTCAGATAGAGAAGGGAACACCAAGAAAAATATGGTTGGAGGCCACTGGGGGGAAGGGTGATTGATGCGTTCTGAATGTAGACTAGAGACTGAACACAATGGCCACTCAACACCTTTATTGCAAACCACAACACCTAATTAGAGAGAGAGAACAAAAGGGAATACCCTGCCACAGTGGCAGGGTGGGGTGGGGGGGAGATGGGATTGGTGGGGTGGGAGGGATGCTGGGTTTACTTGTGGTGGAGAATGGGCACTGGTGAAGGGATGGGTTCTCGAACTTTGTATGAGGGAAACATGAGCACGAAATGTATAAATCTGTAAATGTAAAAAAAAAAAAATTAAAGAATTAAAAAAAAAAAAAGGATGTCCCTGGGAGAGAGAGTGTCTCCACAGGTTAATTTTCCCAAGAGAATTGCTTTTGCCAAGTGTTTTTTCTCTGTAAATGATGAATCACACCTAGGTGCTATACCTCAGCCCCCCTCTCCCGCCCCCCTCCCCCTCCATGTTCTCTAAGTATGCTAGCAGCTCTGCATTAACCAAGCCATTTTCACCATCAGTCTGTGGGTTCCCTGTCTCTGTCTCTCTGCTGGGGGAAGCCTGGGGGAGGACTGGAAGTGTCTCTGAAAAAAACTAAGAATTGAGGGGACAGAGCATAGTGCAATGGGTAGGGTCCTTGCCTTACACACAGCCAACCAAGGTTCTAACCCTGGCACTGCATATGGTCCCCTGAGCCCACCAGGAGTAATTCCTATTGTATCACTGTATCACTGTCATCCCGGTGCTCATGGATTTGCTCAAGCGGGCACCAGTAACGTCTCCATCATGAGACTTGTTGTTACTGTTTTTTTGACATATTGGATACGCCACAGGTAGCTTGCTAGGATCTGCCATGCGAGCGGGATACCAACGACCTGGGTACCAACAACGACCCGGATCAGCACCAGCAAATAGGAGACTTAGTCCATGATCAATTTTACCAACAGGTCCTCTGAAAGGAAAAATACATCTGCCAATCAGTCCCAGGCCTTGGGACAAAGCTCCAAAAACACTCTCCATAGAGAGGGAAGCAGCTGTCTATAGCCCAGAGAAAAGAGCAGACAAGTCGTGAGGGAGGAGCAAGCCAAGGGAAAGAAAAAGGGTGAGACCCCCCACCCCCCAGTGACCTACAGCTCTCAGGGGCCCTCAGGGTCAGTCAGTCCAGTATCTTCTCTTTATTTCATTTTTTATTTGGGGGCCGCACCAGTGGTGCTCAGCACTTACTTTTGTATTTGTGCTCACGAATCACAGCTGGTAAGACTCAGTGGCACATGTGGGTGCTGGTGAGTGAACCTGGGTGGGCTGTGTCCAAGGTAAGCACCCTGCCTGCTGTACAACCTCTCTGACACTCCGTCCAGTTTCTAGGCACATGGGAGCCCTCTCTTCCATCCCCTTCCCTCTTCCATCGTCATAACGGGAGTAAACAGAGCTACAGCCACTGAATATTTTGCCCACCCTCCACTGTCTCTGCAATGGGCATCTATTTTCTCACTCCTTTGTACTAAAGCCAGAAAACCCAAGTTCACTCTTTAGGCCAGGGGTGTCCTAGAACTGAGGGGACTTTCTCATAGACCCCCCTTCCCCTACTGATGGTCTTACATGAGGCCCAACCCCCAACGGCAGAGAAATAGAGATACTGGGAAATGGGCTAAACGCAGGCCTGGGCTGTAGGTCCCAGAAAAGACTTAGCGAAGACGCCGTCTGTCATCCAAGTAAAGAATAAAAATCTTATGGAAAGTTTAAATACATTCCACGGCCCCACACTTGCCCTTGGGCCTTAGTTACCCACAGTGCCACCTCAGCAGCCACTGGCTCTGCCTCCACCAGTCTCTTAGCTGCCTGCAAGTCTCCCTGCTGGCTGAGGAAAGGGTTAACTGTCTCCCTCCTTGGTGCAAGGCAGAGCCGAATGGTCATGTGCTCCGTCTTGGGTCTATGGTTATTCAGCCCATTCTAACCCACTGGTCTGATACCATTAGAGCTCTTTCTCTTCCTGGTCCAAAGTCAACCAGCTAGGGGTGCCGTCCAGTATGGGGATCAGGAGTGACCCCTCTCTTTCCCACCTGGACCCACTGCCTCTTATGTCACTCCTGACAGGTATGAGAAACACCTGCCATAGTTCAACGCACCCTAGGTGAATGTTCACTGCAGTGTCTGAAAATGGGGAGAAGTCCCTAGGGTGTATCCTAAGGAACTCACTTCCCCTCTGTCTGTACTTGAGCAATTCTGTGATGGCTCTCTCCACGAGTGGGAATAGGTATGACTTTTACCCTCACCTGTGGATTAGCTCATCTGCCTGTGTGTGAGACTGACCAGTTTCTTACTCATGTGTCATGTCTGGTTCACAGTTTTATGTTATGTGCTGTGACCCTCAAAAAGTTGAAAGTACCATCTTGTGAATAAATACCCTCCTAGTGGGCTGGAGCAATAGTACAGTGAGAAGGGCATTGCCTTGCACACACGTGACCCAAATTCATGTGTCATATCTGGTTCACGTTTTATGCTATGTGCTGTAACCTTCAATAAGTTTGAAGTACCATCTTGTGAATAAACACCCTTCTATTAGGCAGAGCAAAAGTATAGCAAGAAGGGCATTGCCCTGCCAATCCAGATTCAATCCCTGGCATCCCATATGGTCCCCCAAGCACTGTCAGGAGTAATTTTTGAGTGCAAAGCCAGGAATAAACCCTTAGGACAACCAGGCATGACCCAAAAAGACTACAAAAATAATCAAAACCAAAACAAACAAAAATAGCACTCGCAGAAAAAAACAAATTCACACACATTTTCTTTAAAACCTTCTAATTCAAGGCTTCCTATGTTGAAGACCAGAAACAGTCTTCACCCCTTCTCTCCTGGAGAAAGCCACAAGCTGGTGGAACTTATCTATTGCCTTCTTGCTAATAAATCTGTCCCTCACACAGACTGATTAAAGGATAGGTGAACAACAGTCACTTTAAAGTTCAGGAGTATGGGGGCCAGAGCAATAGTTCAGTGGGGAGGGTGCTTGCCTTGCATGTGGGTGATCCAGGTTTGATCCTTGGCACCATATACTGTCCCCCAAGTTCTACCAGGAGTGATCCCTGAGCACTCAATAAGGTTTATTGAGCTACTCACACAACAATGCCTCCGAGGCACACCCAGTTCCATCAAGCACTAGTAATCCTACATTGCTTTTCTCTTTCCTTTATGTCATTTTCATGGTTTATTTAGCAATGTCTTTTTTTGTATAGACACAGGAAGACAGTTCATGCTATGCTTTGTAACACGGGAGTTAAATGACTCCAAAATAATATTTACTCATGGGCATCCATATTTACTTTACTTGAGCCTCAGTTGCCATTAGTTACTAGCACTCCAAGAGCAGGGTCTCGACAAGGCACTGGATGGACCCAGGGCAAGCTGTAAGCTACCCTGGCATTGAAAGGAGACAAACTAAGCACCATAAGTATAACAAGTTAAGAGCACGGTCATGGGACAAACGCTGTCATGACCCAAAAAGAAGTATCTGAATAAGGACCCTGCTGGGGTTAGGAAAGAGTAACTTGGCCTGAGGACTGTGGTCTGGAATATATAGCGAGATGTCTCTAGGAAGAGCCAAGCTTTAAGCTTAATATATCTCTTATTATGTTCATACAAAATGACTAGAAATATTCACTTGTCATCCCATTGATCTTTGATTTGCTCGAGCGGGCACCAGTAACATCTCCATTCATTCCTGTCGCGTGCTAGTGTAGCCCAATGATATCTGCTCGCTCCACGAACAGGAAGACCCTCAAACTGTTCATTCAGGGTTTTGACGAAGAAGTCTGACCATCTCATTGGTTGGCGGCCACGCAGTCTTTTGACGTCCTGTGGAATCCAGTCAGTAACAGCTCTAGTTCAGCAGTCATCTCTGAATTGCATTATGTGTCTGGCCCATCTGATTTTTGACGCCTTGGCAAACAAGACAGCGTCCCTGATTCTTGACCTTCAACGGAGGTCAGAACTCCAGATCCCTCTCTCACTTGAGTGAAACGTGATACTCCAAGCATCACTGTATCACTGTCATCCTGTTGATCATCGATTTGCTTGAGCGGGCCCAGTAACATCTCCATTTATCCTAGTCCTGAGATTTTAGCTGCCTTTCTTTACTTGTCCTTCCAAATGGTGCCACTTTAGAGACTCTTCAGGGTCAGGGGAATGAGACCCATCATTGTTACTGTATTTGGCATATGAATACACCACAGGGAGCTTGTCAGGGTCTCCCCCGTGTGGGCAGTAAACTCTCAGTAGCTTGCCATGTTCTCCAAGAGGTAGAACCAGGCTATCAGATGAGTGGCTGTGCGTTTCCGGGAGCTTGGTTTTATAGTCTCTGGATGTTGGTCGTTGATGGGATTACACAGTGCCAGGGTCAGTTTCTGGGTGTGACTGCCTAGCTACTGGAAAATGGGGAATCTGGGTGGAAGAGGCCTAGTCCCGATCCGAGCAGCCTTGGAGATCTCGGCACAGGGTCCCGTGTAAAAAACTAAGGCTCGCTGAGGAGCAAGCGTACTCTCGGGCTCTCCAGGCGGCTCTGTCTCACCACCCGCATTCGGTGCCCTGGAACTGCAGTGTGTGGACTGGATCGGGACGGCCGGTGGTCAAGGACAGGCGAAGGAAGAATGAGGACCAAGCTGGTTGCTGATTAGTTACCGTTTATTCAATCTTCCACCTTTCTCATCTCCCACACTCCCAGCTCCGTCCTCTCTCTGGATCGACTGCTGCTTCTTTTTGGCTTCTCTCATCTCTCCTCCTCCTTGTCTCTCCCACCTTGCCCTCTAGGCTACACCCAGCCAGGTAGCAAAATCAGCATAAGAAAGCCCTTCCTGAGGGCAGGGCATTCCAAAGCCCTTCCTCACTCTTAAGGTTTTTTCTTTTCCTTAGTCCAGGAACTTATTAACATCTTAATACTAGTTATTTTTGTATGGACATAGCAAGGGATACATTGAGGCTTGCAAGGCAGCTCTCCTGGCAACATCTTGCCACAGACTCAGACCACAGCACTCAGGCCAGATTAATCATTCCTCACCCTAGCAGGGTCCAAATCTGGTTATCACTGTTTGGATCATGACAGCATTTGTCCATGATCAAGCTCTTAACTTATTGTTAAGCATTAGGCACTTTGGCCAGGCCCATCTCGATGCCAGGGTAGCACACAACTCACCGCTTGCCCTTGGTCCTTCTTGTCCCACGTCGGGACCATGCTTCGGGGGTGCTAGGAAGTAAGGGCAGCTGAGGCTTAAGTCAAGAGAACAGATGCCCTGGAGGAAAATATCATGTAGAGTCAAATGACTCCCAGGTTACAAAAGCATAACATTTGTTAAGTCTTCCTGTGTCTATACAAAAAGGACTTGCTCTGAATAAACTATGCACAGGACTCAAGGAGAAGAGAAAAACATTATTTACAAGTCAACAGAACACTAAGAAAGAAGCTACAAATGAACAAAGAGGAATAGGAGCACTGTAACGGGAGTAACCCAATAAACCTAAACTACTGAGGCTATGTTATCCTACAGTCCCGCACACCTGGGTTCCTCTGCTGCCAGTTCCTTCATGCGTGAGGCTCATCCGAACATGTGGAGAGTGGCCTTGAGCATGGCTGTGGCTGGGTTTCGGAGGTCTTCAACTGCCGGGGCTAGCAATTCTGTGGAGAAGTCTTGTCCAAGCAAAAATGAAATATGTGATAAGTAGAATGCTCCCCTCCCCCCAATGGATGGCCACTAAATTATAGTTCCCTTTATCACTAAAGGATCATGAAGCTTTAAAGTTCATTCTTCTCACTAGACAGGGTGGAAAACATACAGTCCAGATGCAGAGGCCACATAAGGCCCATGAAATCATGTGGTTTGTCCCTTATACATGGTGGAACAGATATGTAGGTTGTCTGCCTTGGGGCCCATACCTGCAAACGATGTTGTAAATATCCAGTGGCACTGGGGCCTGCTTCTTACCCTTATCCTGGAGACGGGCTCCTTGAGGGTCAGAATGCATAGCTCTTTCGATTCCTCTTTGGGAAACCCGAATAGCATTCTCATCCTGTTTCCGTAGTGCCCAGGTCTCTGAGGCATATGTTAGTGCAGGAAGAATGGTGGAGTCGAAAAGATGTGCCCAGAGTCAGAAGTTCTTTGTCCTCTTTACCACTTCTTCAATGCTCTTGAAGGTGTTACACGCTGCTCTCTTCCTCCTGTGCAGTTCTGGCACCAAGTCATTCCTCATGTTGTGTTCTTGACCCAGGTACACATAGCTGCTGCATTCAGAGATGTTCGTTCCATTGAGAGCAAATGGAACATCAGGGACTAGTTCGTTTTTCATGAACATTGTTTTGGTGAGATTCAGCTGTTGTCTGACCTTTCCACATTCGAAGTCGAAGTCAACCAGCATTTGTGCCACTTGGCTAATGTTTGGTGTTATTAGAACAATGTCATCAGCGAAGCAAAGGTGGTATAGTTGCCAACCATCTATCTTAAATCCCATTCCTTCCCATTCCAGTCATCTCATGACATTCTCGAGGGTGGCACTGAAAAGTTTTGGTGAAATGGTATCATCCTGCCAAATCCCTCTCTTTATGTCAATGATCACTTTCTTGTAGAATAGTGAGATCCTGGTGGTGAATCCGTAATACAGCTCATGGAGGATCCTGATGTACTGAGTTTGAATGCCCTGTTTGGCTAGGGCTTCGATGACCGCTTCAGTCTCAACAGAATCAAAGGCCTTCTTAAAATCAATGAAAGTTAGACAGAGCGGCATCTTGAACTCTCGCGAAACTTCAATGAGCTTGGTGACTGTGAGGATATGGTCGATCATGCTGAATCCTTTCCAGAATCCAGCTTGCTTGCATGGTTGTCCTTCATCTAGTGTTCTGCCTATTCTATTCAGGATGACTCGAGTGAACAACTTGTAGACGATGGACAACAGGCAGATTGGGTGATAGTTGCTGATGTTGTGGATGTCTCCCTTCTTGTACAACAGAACGGTTCTGCTAGTTTTCTATTGGGATGGAACCTTGCATTTGGACAGGTAGCATGTGAAGAGCTGAGCCAGTGTATTGATGAGTACTGGCGGCAGATTCTTCAAGTGTTCGGGTCTGACCTTGTCTGGACCGGGTGCTGTATGTGTCTTTACCAATGAAATGGTGTGTTGGATTTCAGAAGGGAGAACATTGGGAACGACATATTCATCCTGTGGAATTTGGTATGTGGGCAGGTGGATGCGGCTGTCAAAGAGATCCGAGTAAAAGTCATGAATAATCCTCTCCATTGCCCTTCTGAAAGATGTGATAGATCCATCAGGATGTCTGAGGGCAGCCATCTTGGTCTTGTAGTTGGCGAAGGACAGGTGAGCGTTGCGAATACTTTTTCCAGCTTCTGCTGCATCCGCCAACACTGCTGCTCTTCTCTCTCTCTGAGGTCTTCCTTTATCGCATCTCTGCACAGCTTTGCGAGCTCGGACGTTAGCTTGTGGTTGCCTGAGGCTCGTGCCAAACCATGTTGGTGAATGAGCTCGAGAGTTTCCAAGGACAGGCATCTGTCTGTGGCTTTCCCACTCTCAGCATTCTTCGCACAGTCATGGAGGTGCTGAGCCAGTCGATCGTATTCCTCGTCGATGTTGTCAACGACAGTATCTTCCCACATTGCCGCAATAGTGCCAAAGAGCTCCCATATGGTGGTCATTCTGGGAGTTCTCTTCTTAAACGTAAACTTTGCAATCCTTTCTCTCTGTGAAATAGAATTTTGCACGAAGTAGACAGTGGTCCTTATCCCGTTTGGAATTTTGGGACAACAGCGACATTGGTCAGGCAAAACCATCGATTGAATATGATGTGGTCAATTTTGTTGTGGAACTGTCCACCATGAGACTCCCATGTCCAACGTTTAAATACGGCCTTCTGGAACTGTGAGTTACCATGGATGGTCTTGGTTGATATGATGAACTCAGTCTCTCACCCTGTTTGTTCCTTTCTAGGACATGGTTTCCAATGTGGAGTTCTTCGGGCAACCTTCTTGGTCCTATCTTGGCATTAAAATCATCAACAATGAACTTGTAGAAGGTGTGGTCTTCTTTATAGAACTTCTCCAGATCCATATAGAACTTCTCAATTTCTTCTTCGTCATAGTTGGATGTTGGTGTGTAGATGACGAAGATAGAAACTACCGGCAGTGAGCCACATCTATTCAGGCATAATCATCTGATTCGGATTGTTAGGTATATATACTGACTTGTGTATACAGGATAGCTACATGACTAGAAATATTATAAGTAAATTTATTGTGATTGTTTAAATGGATTACTAGCTGAGGAAAGGAGAAAGTAATATACTCTGGATGGAATCCCGCCCTTGAGTGGATCTCCTAGTAATCTGAAGTAATCTCCTCAAATAAGATTTTGTCCTTGAGTTAATCTCCTGAAGGAGTGGCTTTACATCTCTTTGTTGTTATGATAATGTTCAACCCTACCTTTGTGTACCCCCACCCTTCATGATTTCTGTGTAACTATGCCGTAAGAGGTAAGAGGGGACTATCAACAACTAGAAGGATGATGAGAACTGAGACTTTAGAGACTTGGGGACTAAAACGGGGACTAGATGACTACGGTGACTGGAAGTAGGGGATATGAGACTACAATGAGATGAGGAAGAAACTGCAATGAGGTAGAGGACTTTGAGGTCTACAGGAGACTAGAATGATGGAACTATGATGGCCAGGACTACGACAAAAACTATGACAATGATTGCACTATCAAGGGACAGATCAAACTATGCTGGAAGGAGAGAGAAATGAACTGACTTTCAACCAGCCCGGGCTCAGGCCCAGTTTCTCCATTCCCCTGGTCCTTCGTTTGTCCATCACCGCTGTGGGCTGGCCAGGGGAACAGTTCTCAGCCACTGCACGCTCGAGTCCCTCGCATGCCCACGCACCTTTTCTTGCAAACTCACAGCTTCAAATATAAACAAATAAAAATAAAATTCAAGAGTGTGCTCTTTGACTTCAATGTACATTGAAGTGGGTGATTCAGTATTAACAAAAACTATGAGGCTTATCTTTCAGGCCAGCTGAGACGCAGGTTCAATCAAAATTTAGACTGTCCTTGTCTTACAAATGTAGGTGTATCTTATTTTTGATGAAATCAATCATCAAAATGGATTTCATCAATTTTAAGAGGAAAAACCACTTAAAGCAGAAGTGCAGAACTATTAAAATTAAATTTAAAAGCCTGTGTGTTATTTTATAAGCATCATTAGTTGAAACATTCTCTCAAACATGCAAATCAAAACAACAATGAAATATCATCTCATACCACAGAAACTGGCACACATCCAAAAATATAACCAGTGCTGGCATGGATGTAGGGGCGGAGAGAGGGGAGGGAGGGGAGAAGGGACTCTTATTCACTGTTATTGGGTATGCCAACTGGTCAAGTCACTTTAAAAAACAATATGGGCATTCCTCAAAAAACTAGAAATTGAGCTTCCATATGACCCAGCAATACCACTTCTGGAATTATACTCCTCAGACCGAAAAACATACAGCAGAAATGATAGCCTCCTGTCAAGCAGTTCTATTCACAATAGCCATGATCTGGAAGCAGGAGTGCCAGAGAACAGACAACTGGATAAAGATACTATGGTATGTTTACACAATGAAGTACTATGCAGCCACAAGGAAAAATGAAGTCATAAAATTTTCTTATAAATGGATGAACCTGGAGAATCATGCTGAGAGAAATGAGCCAGAAGGAGAGGGACAGACATAGAATGATTGCACTCATTTGTGGGATATAAAAAAAATGTATGAGACTATTATCCAAGAACAAAATGAGCCCAGAAGGATTGGCCCATGATTGGAAGTCTCCCACAAATGGGGAAAGGGCAGTTGGGATAAAGAAGGCACTACTATGACCACGATAGTTAGAAATGATCACTCTGGACAAGAACTGAGTGTTCAAAGTAGGTAAAAGGATACACACGATAAGCTTTCAGTACCTGTACTGCAAACTAAAATGCACTAAAGAGGAGAGAGACAAGACAGATAGACAGAGATAGAGAAAGGGAAAGAGAGACCCAGAAGAAAAGCTGCCTGAGAGGCTGACTCTGGATTGGTGGTGGAGTAGGGAAATTGGGGACATTGGTCACAGGAAATGTACACTGGGACACTGGTAAAGAGATTAATGTTGGAGCATTATATCATCAAAGCCCAATCATGAACAACTTTGTAACTGTGATCTCATGGTGATTTAATTAAAAAAATTTTTTTTAATGTTTGAGGGATGGTCAGACTGGTGGTACAGTAGGTAGGGTCCTTACCTTGCATGTAGTCAAGCCAGGTTTGATCTACAGCAACACATATGCTAGTTTTTACTTGTTTGTCTGTTTCGTTTGTTAGTTTTTTAGCCAAACCTAGTGGTGCTCAGGGAACACCCCTGTTGGGGACTGGGAACCATCTAGGGTCTCAAGGATAGAGCTGTGTTGGCAAACCCTACTGGCTGTATCTCCAGCTGCCCAGCACCACGAATGATCCCCCAAGCCCACCAAGAGTGACCCCAGAGTGAAAAGCCAGGAGTAAGCCCTGAACATGGCCACCAAGTGTAGCCAAAAAATCAAAACAAGAAAAGGGAAAAACTGTTTAGGGCTACAGACATAGTACAGTGAGTAAAGCACTTGCCTTGCTGGCCCAAATTCAATTCTTGGCACCACATATGGTCACCTGAGCACTAACAGGACAACTTTTATCTACATTAGGGAAAGTCCTAGTGGGCCAGTTGGGGAGAACTTTTATTTGTGAACAAATTTTATTTCAGGGAGTATATGACCTAGTAAGAGTTAAATCTGTGGCATGCTGGGAATTCCAAGAACCTGAAAACACAAAACTGAAACTGAACCTGAACCTGAAAACACAACTGTGATGCAACAATGCCTTCTGCATTTTGAGCCTATTTTTTGACAAGGAACCTTAGTTTTCTGGCAAGCAGGATGTCCATCAGAGTACACAAGAAACTCTGCCTGAGAGCACATGTACAGCTTCCTGTGTTAGTCTGATAGCTTTTCTCTGGGCTTTAAATGAAAAATTGCTTACACAGAGACGCTGTCCCTGCATAAGAGTGAGTGTCTTATTTTTGGACGACCTTGTTTCACATTTTTTACATGGTTTTGTTGTATTTTTTTTTATAATTGAATCACTGTGACTAGACCCTCACAATGCTGTTTATGATTGGGTTTCAGTCATACTGCATTCCAATATCCATTCTTCCACCAGTGTACATTTCCTAGCATCAGTGTCCCCAGGTTCCCTCCCATTACCCCCCAACTCCCAGACTGCCTCTATGGCAGGTGCACAATCTCTCTCTCTCTCTCTGTCTCTCTCTGTCTGTCTCTCTCTCTCTCTCTCTCTCTCTCTCTCTCTCTCTCTCTCTCTCTTTCTCTCCTTCCTTCCCCCGCCTTGTCTCTCTCTCATTCTCGCTCCTTTTGGGCATTGTGGTTTGCAATATTGATACTGAAAGGTTATCCAGAAAATCCCTTAAGCTACTTTTAACTTTCAGCTCTTGTCCAGGGTGATCATTCCCAGCTATTATTGTCATAGTGTTCTCTTCTGTATCTTACATGGAGAGAAATCTTATAAAACCTACTTCAACTCTGTAAAGGCAAACCGTCCAATTCCATTATAAAAATAACTTGGCCAAAGCAAGCAATCCTCCCTCCTTGCTTCCTCTCCCCCACACCCCTGCTTTCTCCTTTCAAAGTACTTCTATAAGAAAAAAGAAGAGAGCTAGGAAATCCCAGCTGAATCAGGACTGACTTTGCAGTTTTCCAGAAAAGAGCGAACCCAGCTCCAGCCCTTAAGATTCCCAGAACATCGCGGGAACCTGAGCTGCGGCTGCAGTTGGGACCGGGTGTAGCGTGAAGCGGTGCCACGTTGGCTCCCCCAGCAGAGACCGTCTCTAACCTCAGTGTGTCCAGAGACCACCCTGACTTCGTGCCCCCTCCCCCATCTCCCACGGAGACCCTCTCATCTGCCCAAGGACAATGGAGCCCCGGGGGCTGCGGACCCCTCAGTCTAACAGTGCCCGTTTCTCCGCCCCCTCCCGCTTCCCCCGGCGCCCCCCAGCCCCCGCGCCGGGACCCACCTGCGCGGGGCGGCACGAAGCAGAGCCCCAGCAGCAGCAGCACCTGCCCTCCGAGCCCCTCGCAGAGCCCCTCGCACGCCCGGGATGGATCCGGCCTTCTGTCCGCCCGCGAGCCCCGCGCCCGCTCGCCGGAGCTCATCTTCCAGCCTCCGTCTGGGTCACTCGCTCAGCCCGATCCAATCTTGGGTCCAATCCTTCAGTAGGGCCCAGCCCCGTCACCTCCTCCACCCCGCAGCAGTTCTTCTCCCCGCAGAACTTGTGTTCGCCGAGGCAATAGCCCAGACCTGAGCAGGTCTCCTCTAGACCTGCTCACGCCTGCTCACGGCTCTCACCTGTGCCGCCGTCCCCTTAACCCCGGGGGAGGGGGGGCGGCCCCGCCTCGGGGCGGCGCGGCGCGGCGCTGCCCCGCTCAGCTGCCCGGCGCGGCGGCTTCCCGGGGTTAGGAGGCCGCGGCGCAGCCTGGGCCGGCCCTCGCCTGTGGGCGGCGTCCCCGTGGGGGATGGGCGGCCCCGCCTCGGGACGCCCGGCCCGGCCAGGGCCCGGCTCGGGCCGGCCCTCGCCTGCCGGCGGCGTCACCCGGGGAGGAGGCCGCGGCGGGGCGTGGGCCAGCCCTAGCCTGTGTGTGGCATCCCCCAGGGAGGGGGGGCGGCCCTCGCCTGGGGCCGGCCACCCGGGGCCCCAGCTTAATTATTTTTGGAACCCTGCTCGCTTGCAAGGTTGTCCTTCATCTAGTGTTCTGCCTAATCTATTCAGTATGACTCGAGTGAACAATTTGTAGACTGCGGTGACAGAGCCTTCAGCATATAGCTTGCAGTCAAACATTTGCATAAATTGGTTGAGAAAGCCATTTTACAAGAGCTGGAGCACTGGCATATTACAGGAACAGATAGATCAGCCAGCTGGATAGCTACTGTTATCTCCCCTAGTTGCCCTGGGTGCCATTAGTTACTTCTAGTTTTACCTTAAAGCCATGACGCAAGTAGATTGAAACCTAAGCATACATAAGCTCTGTGGAGTTACAATAAAGTATTCTTCTTCTTCTTTTGCTTTTGCTCACCTCTGTGTGTGTGTGTGTTTGTGTGTTTGTCTCCCCTCTCCCAATCACTCTCACACCCTCTCCTCGTGAGCCCCATTATCCAGTTCCGCAGGACAGGACAGTAAACAATGGACAACAGGCAGATTGGGCGATAGCTGCCGATGTCGTGGATGTCTCCCTTCTTGTACAACAGAACGGTCCTGCTGGTTTTCCATTGGGATGGAACCTTGCATACAGACAGGTAGCATGTGAAGAGCTGAGCCAGTGCATTGACGAGTACTGGTGGCAGATTCTTCAGGTGTTCGGGTCTTACCTCGTCTGGACCGGGTACTGTACGCATCTTTACCAATGAAATGGCGTGTCGAATTTCAGAAGGGAGGACATTGGAAACGACATATCCATCCTGTGGAATTTGGTATGTGGGCAGGTAGACGTGGCTGTCAACGAGATCTGAGTAGAAGCTGTGAATAGTCCTCTCCATTGCTCTTCTGGAAGATATGATAGCTCCATCAGGATGTCTGAGGGCAGTCATCTTGGTCTTGTAGTTGGTGAAGGACAGGAAAACGTTGTGAATACTTTTCCCGGCTTGCCGTGTTGGCCAACACTGCTGCTCTTTTTTCTTTGAGGTCTTTATCACTTCTCTGCACAGCTTTGCGAGCTTGGACTTTAGCTTGTGATTGCCTGAGGCTCATGCCAAACCACGTTGGCGAATGAGCTCGAGAGTTTCCAAAGACAGGCATCTGTCTGTGGCTTTCACACTCTCAGCATTCCTCGTGCAGTCATGGAGGTGCTGAACCAGTCCATCGTATTCCTCATCGATGTTGTCAACGACTGCATCTTCCCACGTTCCCGTAATAGTGCCAAAGACTCCCAGTTGGTGGTCATTCTGGGAGTTCTCATCTTAAACGTAAACTTTGCAATCCTTTCTCTCTGTGAAATAGAATTTTGCACGAAGTAGACAGTGGTCCTTATCCCGTTTGGAATTTTGGGACAACAGCGACATTGGTCAGGCAAAACCATCGATTGAATATGATGTGGTCAATTTTGTTGTGGAACTGTCCACCATGAGACTCCCATGTCCAACGTTTAGATTCAGCCTTCTGGACCTGTGAGTTACCATGGATGGTCTTGGTCGACATGATGAACTCAGTCTCTCACCCTGTTTGTTCCTGTTCGGGTCTCAGTAGCCAGCCTGAGACTTTAACTAAACCCCCTGCCCCTGAAAGCAAGAGCTGGCCCTTCTTACAGGGGCCCCTGCATTCCACACACTCCTGCATCCACACACAGGCACTCTGGTTGAGGAGACAATGGGATGAGGGGTGTGACAGTTCACATTTACCTGAGCTAGTTAACATGGTCCTGAGATTGGGGGATACAAATCATTAACTGGCATCTGTACTGAGCTCCACGAGGTAAACGTGATACATGCGTGGAATGTCCCCCCACCCTAGATTGAGTGTATAAAATCCCCTGTGTAAGAATCAATAAATGGAGTCTGCTTGACCACCAGGCTTCCCCACTCTGCTCTGTGACCTTCTTGGTCCGTTTCTTTCTCGGCAGTAGGAATCCTGCAGTGAGCAGAGGGCCAGGGCAGAGGCTCCTTCCCTTCCCACTCCCTCTCCTACAGGAAGTAAGTCTGGTGACTTCGGGGCTCATACTCCAGTGTGCCAGGGTCGACTGGCCAGGACCCCGACATCTGATGCCCTGAACAGGGACGGCGAGGATGTGGACAGCAAGGACATCGCTGGAGAAAGGTATGAACCCCTGGTCACCCCGAATCCATGCAGTATAATAGGCAACTGCATCAGAGATACTCGGTTTGGTAATTCAGATTGGGGAATGAACGGGCACTCAAGCTCTGCCCCCCAATAGTAAGGCAAACTATCAGAAGGGTCCTCCTTGAGTCAGGACTGTTTCGGTCAATTCCCACTTTGCTTTCGCTTCTCCCCCTGCCTATGGGGTGCCTAGCATCTGTTCTGTATGCGTCTTGTCTCATTCTCGCTGTGTGCCAGCAACGTCCGCCTCTCTCCCCAAGGGCACGGGTTGGGCACTTAAATGCCACCAGGGCGCCCACCGCTTGAAGATACCCGTGAAAGGATTTGGGGGGTCACAGCCACAAGTCCCAGATAAACTTGCGTCCCCCGCAGAAGAAAAACTGTGCAATGGTCAGGCACTCGTTAACAAGCATTCCATGTGTCACCATTTCTGGAGATGCTGCTGAGCCTCGACTCTGTATTCTTTCCTTTGCCTCGGTGGTCTCCTAGTGGGACCATCATCTATCCTGATCTCCTTGACCCCATAAGATTCCCCAATATCACGGGCAACTCCATTCAGAAGGGTGCATCATCCTCTGAAGGCTTTGCGCTATCTGCTAAAAAGCCGGGGGCTAGAATTTTCTGAGGACGGGGCATCTAAGATTTGTGTGCTATCCTTGACGTGGCTCCTTGGATCTCTACTGGGGATATCTTTTCGTGGGTCACCTGGGACCAGGTAGAGAAGCTTATTATACAACAGGCCGAAAAAACAGGCAAAAAGCACCCGCCAGGTTTGCATGCAACAATAGCAGCCCTAAAAGCTTGCTTCCAGGAGGAAAGAGAGCACGTCTCTCCTAGCACTAAGCAAGCAGCGACTTCTGGGCCGCCCATCACCCGTCGGGATATAGAGGATGAAATAGATGAAGAGATTTTGGGGGGAGACAGGTCTGAACACTCTCTCGCCTCTGCCCCTCCACAAGGAGCCCATGCTCCCTTTTTTGACCCGAGACTGGAAAAGGATTACTGGAAACCCCTCTGGGCCTTCCCCGTCAATCTCAACCCAGGAGGAGCCCAATCTGCAGTGTAGTATCCTTGGAAACCTGGGGACTTGAAAGACTTAGAAAAGGCAGTGGCCGAGGATGGGCCCAACACCCCCTAGGCCGACACCATCCTCCAGGGACTAGCCCATCAGCCCTGCACCACTGCAGACTGGAGAGCCCTTTGTAGAACAGTGTTCCCCAGTACCCAGTTCATAAGAGGGGTGCTTTCTTTAAGGAAGAATGCCACACCCAGACAGATCATGATGCCGCTGCCCAACCCCCCACCCCCATAACCTACGGGCAGCTGTCAGGGACAGCAGACCAGTGGAGCATATGCCTCTAGCAGGCTGCCATCCCTCATCCTTAACGAGATCAGGTTCAAGCCTTGGCGTTATCAGCCTGGTGGTGGCTGGGAGAAGATTCCACTGAGGCTCCCCCGAGTGGAATGAGGCAGAATATAGGGGAAGACCTCCCGACCTTTGTTCACTGGGTCCAAAAGAGCATCGAGCACAAGTTATTCCCAGGGTAGCTGAGAGATCAGTTTATCAAACTGTTGGTATGTGACGGAATGACAACAGAGCATAGGACTCCTTGCGCGGGCAATAAAACCAGCTCCATAGATATTTGGATATGTGCTACCCAAGATTTAGGGTCCTCTATGCAGCAGACCCACGTGCTAGCCGCAGCCTTACAGAATCAGAATGAGGGCCTTGCAGAAACTCTAGCAGGTGTGCTGCAAGCCCAGATGGAGTCTATGACACAGGCACTCTCCCAAGTCTTTGTGTCACTAGCACCTACCCAGAAACCCCCCCAATCATGGAGCAACGGAGAGTGTTATGTCTGTGGGGGAAAAGGGCACTTCTGCAGGGAATGCCCCAATAAAAAATGAAATGGACCCCCTAGGCAAAGACCCCCCAGACAGAGACCCACCCCACGAACACCATGCCAAAAGTGCAAGCAAGGACTCCAATGGGCAGCAGAATGCAGGAAGTTTAATGAGGGTAGTAATGAGCCCTTAAACTACAGGAGGGGCAACCCCCAGCCCCATTAACAGAAGGGGGAAAGAGTTCAATGTACATTGGAGTGTCCCTATTGTCAGGGGGATACGACCAAAGATAACCGTACTGCTGGACGGGAAGGAGTTCAAATGGCAGCTCGACTCAGCCGCAGATAGGACTATAGTTAGGATTGAGGAGGCTTTCCCAGAATGGAACCTGAGAGCAGGGCCAGGGGTCAGGTGATAGGAGGAGGACAGCTGACCCTTGAGACCACTAACTTGGTCCAGTGGGTAGACCCCGATGGGAACATGGGGTTCATGCCCACAGATTGTCAGAGGATTAGAGACTAACCTCATAGGCCTTGACATCTTGCCTGGTGCCCGGGTTACCCGATCTCCAGAGCGATGATGGCTTCATCATCAGCACCCCCAATTCTAAAGGCCACTGTTCCCCAGGTCCATAAAATTACATGGCTCCCAGGACCTCCAGTATGGGTAGAACAGTGGGTGCTAAGTTTAGAAAAGCTAAAGGCTTTGAGGAAGCTTATGAATGAACAACTAATCCAGGGGCATCTCAGGTAGTCAGCTAGCCCCTGGAATACCCCTGTGTTTGTGATCTGAAGAGCCTCAGGGGAGTGGAAAATGCAAGATCATATGATCGATTGTTTGATATCAGAAACAAAGAAGTGTGTCACTAAGGCAGCCTATCCTCGTGTCTGATAAGGAAAAATAGAAAATACTACCTCCCTGCCTCAGAACTAGCCTTGACCAAAAAAAAAAAAAAAAAAAGCCAGTATCTAATTTTTTTAGACCAGGTTTAAACATAGACTTTTAAAAAAATTTTTTAAATGTTATTGAATCACCGTGAGATAGTTACAAGCTTTCATGTTTGGGTTACAATCTCACAATGATCAAACACCCACCCCTCCACCAGTGCACATTCCCTACCACCAGTATCCCGGGTATACCCCCTTTTTACCACCCTCCCCCTGCCTCTATGGCAGAAAATATTCCCCATACTCTCTCTCTACTTTTGGGCATTATAGCTTGCAACACAGACACTGAGAGGTCATCATGTTTGGTCCATTATCTACTTTTAGCATGCATCTCTCATCCCAACTGGTTCCTCTAACCATCATTTTCTTCATGATCCCTTCTCTATTCCATCTGCCTTCTTCCCTCCGCTCATAAAGCAGTCTTCCAGTTATGGGGCAATCCCCCTGGCCCTTGTATCTATGGTCCTTGGGTGTCAGCCTCATGTGATGCTACCCTACACTCCACAAATGAGTGCAGTCCCTCTATGTCTGTCCCTCTCTTCCTGACTCATTTCACTTAGCATGACACTCTCCGTGTTTATCCATTTATAAGCAAATTTCATGACTTCATCTCTCCTAACATCTGCATAGTATTCCTTTGTGTAGATGTACCAATGTTCCTTTAACCAGTCATCTGTTTTAGGGCACTCGGTTTGTTTCCAGATTTTGGCTATTGTGAACAGTGCTGCAATGAATATATAGGTACAGATGTCATTTCTACTATGCTCTTTTGCATCCTCGGGATATATTCCCAGAAGTGGTATTGTGGGCTCATGTGGAAACTCAATTTCTAGTTTTTGAAGGACTGTCCATATTGTTTTCCAGAAAGGCTGGACCAGTTGGCATTCCCACCAACAGTGAAGGAGCGTCCCTTTTTCCCCACATCCAAGCCAGCACTGGTTGCTTTTGTTCTTTTGAATGTGTGCCAGTCTCTGTGGTATGAGATGATATCTCATTGTTGTTTTGATTTGCATCTCCCTGATGACTAGGGATGTGGAACATTTTTTCATGTGCCTTTTGGCCATTTGTATTTCTTTTTTGAGGAAACTTCTGTTCATTTCTTCTCCCCATTTTTTGATGGGGTTGGAGGTTTTTTCTTACACAATTCTACAAGTATCTTGTATATCCTGGATATTAATCTCTTATCAGATGGGTATTTGGTAAATATTCTTTCCCATTCTGTGGGTTCTTTCTGTATTTTGGTCACTGTGTTGAGGTGGAGCAGACCTCTGCCCGTGGGAGGCACGGAGGAACAGAAGAACAAAACCAAGACAACTCTTTCTGTAAACGCATGGAGGTTTATTCAAGCCAACATGGCCATGTCTGGACCTTCAACCGTGCCTGAGAGTGGCAAAGCTGAAGGCCCCAAACTCAAAAAGTGAGCCATTTTGTACCCTTTTGGGGGAGAAAAGGGAATCACACATATTGGATCAAAGGGAATCACACCTATTGGATCAAAGGGAATTACACATAGGTCACTTAATTTGCTAATCTCAACATTTGTTAACTGTTAACTGTTTCCTTACAAATGTTTGTTTACAGTTCCTAGAGAAGTTTGTTGGCCCATTTGGTGACCATTTCCTGCCCAGCTGTAGGTCAGGAAAACATCTTTCAAGCCAAACAGTTACAAAGGCAAATTTAACCCTTAACCTGCCCTCCTCTTCAACTGTTTGTTTTGAAGTGCAGAAGCCTCTTAGTTTGATGTAGTCCCATTTGTTTATGTTTGCTTCCACTTGCATAAACATAGGCTATTACTCAGAATATGGGGCCTACAGAGAAATTGAAATTCTCAACCTAAAGTTCTTATTGGAAGAACATTAATAGTTATTAACAGTTGAAATTCTTTTTACTTCAACATTAGTAGTTATTAACAGTTGAAATTTAGGATCTGTATTATCTAGGAAAGCTGCAGAGCTAGAGCCTGAAACTAAAGTGAGATAAGAGTACTGAGAATGCAAGGCTTTCTCTTAGCAGCCTCATGCTTGCCTCAGCCAACTTTAAGGAAAAGTTAAGGCCACTCTAGGAACAACAGAGATACAAAAGCCACTAAAATAAAGTTTATTATGCCTCCATAAACAGCTGCAATAAAAACGTTTTCTTATACTGACACCTAAAGTTTGGCAGGAACCAAAGTCCTTTTTCTGTGTCCGACAGCATGTTTGCATTGTGGAATTGTTAAAAGTATCTGGTGTAGAAAGCTTGTGGTTTGAAATAACTAAGGTACAGAAGCTATCGAAATTAAGGCAAAGAAGGTTTAAATGTGTTTCACAAAAATTGATGGTCCAAAGGCCTTATGCTATTATACCAATGTACATATTTGTATCTGCATTGGATTAGAATTATTTGACCAAGACAATCTTGTGAGTTGAAATAATTGTGATCTATGAAAACAGGTTCAACGAGTAATGCTTCAGTTTAAAATATGATTTTCTAGAGTTGCAAAATTGGTTGAAAAACTTATCGTACCTGTGTTTTATTTGACCTCCGAGATTTCTGGTAACAAAAATTTTTTAAGCTACTTAGCTTAGGGCTATAAGGGGTTAATCTCAGATGTCATCTTGAGAGTTTTTCAAGAAAATCCAAGATTTTCCCTGGATCTGCCCATCCCCCTGCATTCCCAGCTCAGCAAGCTCTGCCTCAGTTAGTCTGGATATCCAGACCCTCCCTAGCCTCAACAATGAGTTCTAATCACACTTCTGCCCAGCAGAAAAGACTTGCTAACTCTTCCAGGTATTTGGTTCTTGCAACTTTGTAAATGAGAAATGGCTTGGGAAACAATTGATTCTTATATTTGCATTAAAAGGGAAATGAAACAGTGGGAAACCTCCTTGTAGGGGGAAGTCTCTGTTTATATATTTTTGGTTTTTTTACAGATTAATCTTTTAATCCATATACTTAAATACCAATCTAAGCAATAGAAAAATTAGAACCCTAAATATGCAGTAAATTTTTTATATAGCATGAATAAAACAAAGAAAGGCAAATAATCATGATATCCTTAGAAGTTGAATCTTGAATATAAAAATCATAAAAAATTTTTTCTGTTGCACTTTTATTCATTACTTTCTTTTATTCTAATTTTCATTATTTTGGTCAGTCTAAATTAAATGTCTATTCAGATCTTCTGAATCTTTCAGTCTGAGAAGTTTAAATTGTTTTCACTCATCTATAAACATTAGAATATTTTTTATTATGGTCCAAATAACTAAATATTCTGGTTCTTTTAGCTATATATTAATTTCCTTCTTTCTGCCAGCACCTGATCCCACATTTTATTGATTTATTTGGCAAAAAGAATCATCAGTTTTATAACTATTTCCAATAACATGTAGTTACTATTAACCTCAGATCATCCTTTCCTTGGAACTGTGTGGATGGAGACAATATGGATAAGAGTATGGATGGAACCAGATGACCCAGGTTCAAGTTTCAGTTTATTAATTACTAGTGCATGACCTTTGGCAAGGTCGTCAGTGCCTCAGATTCCTTATCTATAAAAATGAGGATAAAAATGGAACTCACCCTTATAGGGTTGTTAGGGTTTTTTTTGTCTCATAGGTTTTTTTTTGTGGCTTCTGGAAGATAATAAGTACTATATATACATATATGTAAATATATATGTATACACTTGTTAAATTTAACAAGTGTATACATATATATTTACATATATGTCCTTTGGGAGAACTATGAATTTTTACTACCTTCAGAGTTACACCTTGGAGCTGGAACTTGAGGACACTGACTATAGACCCTCTCTATAACATACCTAAGACTTGTGATCATTTCATTTTGGCTGTGGAGAGACAATGTGGCTTTTCTTGGCGGTACATATTTTATCTACAAACCTGCAGCATCACTAGTCCTGTCCACCTAACAGGATTGCTTTGAAGATAAAACAGTGCAAGCGTGTAATTATATTGTTATAGATCCTTGTGGATATAAACATACATACATATATCTTACAATATTTCCAAGATTAGGGGGAAGCTGTGAGAGACTATTTATAAAGTTAAATTACCCCACATTAAAATTAGTTCACAAAAGTAAAAAAAAGGCCAAATATGCAAATAATAAAGAGCTTGAACTGAAATCACAAACTATCTACACGACTAGTAAAGACTGACCAACCCAATACATTTTTGTGTATAATCAAAGAAATTCACTAACAAAACCTTTTCAAGTCACAGTTGTTTTCACATCTGAGAGTCTTTCAGCCTGATTTAGATATATCATTGTAGTAATACATGACACAATATAATTTAAGAATTCTTTTATTACAGTTAAGAACCCATTTAATTTTTAGATTTTACTGGAGATCAAGTAGAAGATAATATTGTCTGGTCGGCTGGATTTTTACACTGTATCAAATATATGAGTCTTTATGAATAAAAAACATTCATAGCATCTTTCATAAGTGAAAAAAATTCTGGCATAGAATTCTAGAATCTTCCTATTTCATTTTCTGGTAATTTTTAGAATTCTTGCCAGAAAGTTATGTTTCAAAGTATGAAGTTTTGGCATCACTTAATCTCTAAATGAGTCCTTTATCTGGAATTGTTCAAAAGAAAAGTTAAAATTAATTGAATAACACAGTTCTTATGCTCCTAGATGCTTTTAAAGAAGTTTAGGAAATAGGATCTTATCAAATAATTCCAGATGTTAAAATATATGGTATATTGGGCCAGCAGTTGGCAATCTTGGATGTATAAATAGCATTAAATACTTTCATTAATCCAGGAGAGCTGAAAGGAAACATGACTCAAAGTAAGCTATCTGCTTATATTTTAACAGATGACAGACCTACTAATATACTCTGGGTCCTGTTACGGCCTCATCTGGAGTAAAATTCATCCTCCTGGCTCAGTCTCCAGACCACCTGAGACTCCACAACACTCCAAACTTCAGCCCAGAGCAGATCTCAGCTGGAAGTCACAAGGAAATCTGAGGAAGAGTCGGGGACACAGGACCCGCATGGGGAAGCACAGGCTGAACTGGCCTGAGGACTTAGTCTGGGATTTACAGTATCGACCAAATCCTGATCCTCAGAGAACTTTGTGCACAAGTGTGAAATTCTTACTGTTTCATGGTAATCTATGAGTGTTTTAATCCTTACATTAGTGTTTTCCTAGAAATCAGAACTCTAAAGATGTCTTCGGTTAATTTCTAATGTAAAGTGAACTTTCACCCAGTGAATATATGTTGTAAGAACTTTAGTTGTGACATCTTTAAAACTTTTTGAAAATCTATAGAACTGATGTAATGCTCGTGAAATGGTACTACAGAATAGTTTTGTCATGTTAAATAAGATGATTGTCAACTTGTGTCCAAATTTGTGAGATCATGTTGTACCAAGTCCTGTTTAAACTTGTGGGATAACTATAAAGAATATAGATGTAAAACTCTTTAAAGTATATCTGCTGAATTGTTCTAGTGTCCAGATTCCTGTTATAGTGCTCTTAGATCATTGAAAATCAATGATTTCAACATGGAACTAATTGAAATTTTATGGGATCGTCACTGCTTCCCTGAATCCTCTACTATGAAGGAGACTCTTTATCCCCACAGGTAACCCATCAGCCCATTCAGAAGAGGGAGGTGATATCCACTCTAACCATAGCCACCATGTTTGGAATTGGACTGGCAGGAGCTGGAACTGGTATCAATTCACTGGCAACCCAGCAGAGCAGATTCTCATCCCTTTGAGCAGCTATTGATGAGGATCTGGAGAGGATAGAAACCTCCATCAGTCATCTCGAGAAATCCCTACCGTCCCTGTTTGAAGTGGTGTTGCAGAACAGGAGAGGACTGGACTCATTATTGTTGCAACAGGCGGGGGAATGTGTGCCACATTAGGGGAAGAGTGTTGTTTTTATGCTGACCACACAGGAGTTGTCCGTGATTCTATGGCTAAGTTGCGAGATGGGTTAGCTGAATGAAAAAGAGAACCTGAGGCACAAGAAGGATGGCTTGAGAGATGGTTTGGCATGTCACCCTGGCTTACTACACTTGTGTCTGCCTTGGTTGGGCCAGTCATTTTATTACTGTTACTTGTAACACTTGGACCATGTATTGTAAACCGTCTTGTTCAAATGATAAGAACCCGAGTTGAGGCCGTGGTGATGCTCAGCCACGCAGTAGATTGACCTGCAGACCCTCGACCAGGAGATGCTGCCTGGGTGCATGTGGCCATAAAAGGAGTTTGAGAAAGTGCAACATAGCCGCCACGTGGGGAACAACGCTGGGTCAGAGAGCCAGAGATGGGTAAGACCTCAGAGGAGGCAACCTAAGACAGGCCCGACCCCTAAGGCCCCAGCGTGAGGCTGTCAGGTGGCTTCCGGCAGCTGGCTCCTATATAAAACAAAAAGGGGGAGATGTTGGGGTCTCAGTAGCCGGCCTGAAAGCAAGTGCTGGCCTTGTTTACAGGGGCCTAGGGACCCTGCATTCCACACACTCCTGCATCCACACACAGGCACTCTGGTTGAGGAGACAATGGGATGAGGGGTGTGACAGTTCACATTTACCTGAGCTAGTTAACATGGTCCTGAGATTGGGGGATACAAATCATTAACTGGCATCTGTACTGAGCTCCACGAGGTAAACGTGATACATGCGTGGAATGTCCCCCCACCCTAGATTGAGTGTATAAAATCCCCTGTGTAAGAATCAATAAACAGAGTCTGCTTGACCACCAGGCTCCCCTGCTCTGCTCGGTGACCTTCTTGGTCGGCTTCTTTCTCGGCAGTAGCACAGCAGGAGAGCATTCGCCTTTCATGCGGCCAACCCGATTTCGATTCCTCTTCCTCTCGTAGAGTCCAGGAAGCTACCGAGAGTATCGAGCCTGCACAGCAGAGCCTGGCAAGCTACCCGTGGCGTATTGGATATGCCAAACACAGTAATAATAAGTTTCACAATGAGAGACGTTACTGGTGCCTGCTCGAACAAATCGATGAGCAATGGGATGACAGTGACAGTGACAGTGACAGGAGTCCTGCAGCAAGCAGACGGCCAGGGCAGAGGCTTCTCCCCTTCCCACTCCCTCTCCTATAGGGAGTAAGTCCGGTGATGTCAGGGCTCATACTCCAGTGTGCTGGGGTCGACTGGCCAGGACCCCGACATTTCCTTTCTAAGCCATGGGTTCCAATGTGGAATTTTTCGGGCAACCGTCTTGGTCCTATCTTGGCATTAAAATCATCAACAACGATCTTGTAGAAGGTGTGGTCTTCTTTATAGAACTTCTCCAGCTCCATGTAGATTTTCTCAATTTCTTCTTCATCGTAGTTGGATGTTGGTGCATAGACAACGAAGATAGAAACTGCCAACTGTGAACCTCATCTATTCAAGCGAAATTGTCCGATTTGGATTGTTAGGCATTCGTGCTCTTTTTTTTTCTTTTTGGGTCACACCTGGCGAAGCACAGGGGTTACTCCTGGCTCTGCACTCAGGAATTACTCCTGGCAGTGCTCACGGGACCATATGGGATGCTGAGATTTGAACCCGGGTCGGCCGGGTGCAAGGCAAACGCCCTCCCTGCTGTGCTATCACTCCAGCCCTTGTTAGGCATTTGAATGAATCAATGTCATGGCCAAGTTCGTGTTGACAAGGACACCAACCCCACCACCGACGCCTCTGTTGTTGCATGTTCTGAGAAACAGTTCTTCTCCATTGTTGAAAATGGCGTGATGTGATCGATGTCTTCTTGTCTCAGACCAAAAACAAAAACAAAACAAAACAAAACAAAAAAGTAAGTTGCCCCGCAGAATAGAAGTCAGTGACTCACTAACTCCGTGCGGGGCCTGGAGGTACTGTGCGGGAACGGCCAAGTCCGGCTTCCTGAGAAAGTCAGGCGCCCGTGCTGGGAGCACTCACTGGTCTTCATGTGAGGCTGCAGAGCAGTGTCCAAGAGAGACGGGCACCGGTGCTCGGATTCGAGGGGAGAGGACGTCGGGGAGAGGCTGCAGGCCCTGATGGCGGGTAACATCCGGAAGGACCGAATGGACCAGCTGGTGCTGGTCCGGGTGGCAGAGTATTGACGCTGTCGCACCTGGTCAGAACTCAGCCTCCGTGGGGCTGGGCGGACAGGACAGCGGGGACGGCGCTTGCCCTGCACACCGCAGACCTGTCTGGGTTCAATCCCCAGCACCATGTATGGATCCAACCCAGAGACTCTGCTCTGCCAAACATGAGCACTACCACTTGAGCTACACCCCCAGCCCCCAGAGCTGCTTGGTTCTTTAACTGAGGTCACACTGGTTGATATCAGGATATGTTTCAAGTATACTATTACATCTTTGACAGCTGTCGTGCCCTATTCTCCTCCAAAGAGCCAATGTCTCTACCCCACCCCCACCTACCCCCCTCTGTCCCCTCCGTTTCCTTTATGTCCAAAATTATGTATAAATGTATAAATAAATCTACGCCATGTTGGCCCGAGAGGAAGGTGGCTGCCACCTGCTCACCACGGCTCTGGACTGGAGCCCTGGGCTCCTCCTCCTCTCGCCCAGCAGACTAGCTATGACACGTACTCCAGCTTGTACCAGGGGACAAGAAAGCAAAAGCAAACACGTCGTACCCCACTCTGGAACTGGCAGACTCTCACTTCTGAGTCTGGTGTCTGAAGCAAGTCACCAGGTGGCGGCCCTATGGCCAAGGGCAGCCCACGACTGAGTTCGCTGGTGCTGACGGGGACACGTAGAAGGAGATCTGGGGACATTACTGCCAGCCACCACGCATCCAGTAGGAGCCAGACACTCGTACTTCACTTCAAGAACACTTTGCTGTGAATTTCTCTGTTGGCATTTTGACCTGGAATGTTGAAAATACAAGAAATATGAGGACAGGACACACAAATGAATCTCGGACCCGAGCAACTTGCTGCAGAGATGGTCCTGGACTTTGCAATAGGCCGTTTCTGCTGGGCTACTCCAGACCGGGGCAGGTGCGGTCCCTCTGCCTGCCCTCTAGGAGCCCCAGCGGCCGCCATTCTCTAGAAGCAGCGACAAGCTCCAGGTACGAGTGGCGGTGGTGGCAGACGCCAGGCCTCACAGGACGGGGAAGTGGACCCTTCTCCTTCCCCCCGCCCCGATGGGACTCTGAGATGATGCCACATCCGGCCATTGTCTACTTAAGCTCCCACAGGGCCATGAACCAGAGACACACAAACAAATCTTGGACCCAAGCCACTTGCTGCAGTGATCCCTTCAGACCCTAGTTATTAAAGCTTTAGAATTCCTAGAGCATACTACCGCTCACACAGCTGCGCGACATTACATTGTATAAATAACAAGAAGTACAAAACATATTGTCCAGCATTGCCTTTTGGGCAAATATGAGTGGTGGTGGGTCTGGTCTCGAAATATCAAAAGTAACTAAAGCAGAAAGAGAGTATTGTGCAAATTGTCTGCCACACAGGCCGGGGGGAAGGGTGGAATGGCGGGACGGGGATACTGAGGATTTTGGTGGTGGTAAACATGCACTGGTGAAGGGATGGGTATTTGGTGACTGTATGATTGAAGCTCCAACATGAAAGTTTTGTTACTGTACCTCACAGTGAATCAGTAAATAAGTAAATAAATAAAGTAAGTAAGTAACCAACAGTGGGGAAGAAAAAGATATATGAGAACTAAAGCATGCATAAGAAGCACTGGAACCCGTGTATTTTTCATGGGTTTCTCATGGGTCTAGGTCCCTTTAGGAGAGTAAGTGACGAGTCAGCTGAACCCCTTTGGGTAAGACACTTCACTCTTGGTCACTCTACGTATCCTAAACCATTCTATCATCGGATGCCATAGCTTTGGAGATTCTGGCTCAGTAGGCCCGTAAATAACTGAGAGCACTTTTCCTGCCTAGAAACTTTTAATTTTTTTTGGCATATGCTCTACACATGTGAGTCACATTCCTGCCCTAGATAGAACCATTTGGGGTTGCAGAGAGGGGTGGGGTGGGGGTGGCACACCCACCTTAACCAACACATTTACACTGGTCTCCTGAACCTCTAAAGCTTGAGCACTTTTGTATGCATATGTTTGGGCGGGGCATACCTGGAAGTGATCGGGGGTTACTCCTGGAGGGGCTCTGGGGACCATGAATTACTGAACACTGAACTGAACTCTACATGCAAAGCATGTGCACTAACCCATTGCACTATAAGGATATATGTATACATAGATAGATATAGATACACATGTTCTCATTGTTGTTTGTTTTTAGATCACATCCATCTGTGTTCAGGGCTTACTCCTGGCCCTGTGCTAAGGATCACTCCTGGTGGCTTGAGAGACCACATGGGGTGCCAGGGATCAAACCAGGCTGGCTGTGTGCAAGGCAAATGCCCTTCCCACTGTACTCAGACTGGCACCGGGGCTAAACATATTTGGAAACAAGCTTTAATTTGGAAATAGTCAATAAGGGCTACACAAAATATTAAATTTATTCTTATTATCAAGACACTGATTTACACAGTTGTTCATGATAAGAAGGCTAGAAATTCTTAGTTAAACCAGTGGAATCTGTGGCCAGAGAGAGTACAGGATGAGGCACTTACTTGAATGCTGCCTATCAGGGTTTAATCCCTAGCACTATATGTGGTCCCCTGCCAGGAGTGATCCCTGAGCCCAGAGCTACGAGGTAGCACTGTAGCACTGTCGTCCCATTGTTCATTGATTTGCTCAAGTGGGCATCAGTAACATTTCCATCGTTAGACTTGTTGTTACTGTTTTTTGGCATATCGAATACGCCATGGGTAGCTTGCCAGGCTCTGCTGTGCGGGAGGGATACTCTTGGTAGCTGGGCTCTCTGAGAGGGACCAAAGAATTGAACCTGGGTCGACCGCATGCAAGGCAAACACCCTACCCGCTGTGCTATCGCTCCAGCCCAAGTAGAGGCCATACCAACTGGGTATGGCCCCAAAACCAAACCAATAAATACAGTAAACTCTCGTGGGAAGCTGGATGTTGGGCAGAGGGACACCCTGGGGGTGGGCAGTGTGGGAACTTCCCCTGAGCTATGGGTGTCTGTGTGTGAGAACAAGACAGCCCAGGCCTAGCCAGGGAGGCTCAACACTGACGGGGGGCAGGGGCAGACGGCCACTGAGAGATCAGGTAGAAAGTCCCCAACACAGCATCAGAAAACACAAAGCACACTGACAACACCCCAACCGAGGGCTGGACTCAGTGGCAAGCAGCTGCCTTGCATGTGTGAGGCCCTGGGTTTGACCCCCAGGCACTGCCTCCCACCCACCCTGGTCCCCCGGCCAAAGAATAAAATCACAGCCTCAATCAGGAGCATTCCCCAACACCCTCCACTGTTTATAATCCCCGAACTCCCAGATCCAATCCCAAATACAGAACTACATTTTTTTAGACCCCCTTACCTCAGCCAATATATAACAAAAGGTGCTATAACAATGGCCAGAATAGAACCAATCACCAACATGGCAATTGTTAGGCCCACAGATTCTGCAGAGAGAAAGAAGAGAATGTTAAGAGAAAGCTTAAAGGAACCGCACCACCCTACTTAGAACTCTGTGGCTGTGTGTCCTCCTCCTGTCAGAGGGAAGCCCGACTCCTGCCTCCATCCCCAATGCACACCCCGCACACTGTGCTCTGGGCTTGCCAGACATGCTCTGCAGTCCTCAGCACCATGCTCGTGCACACACGCCAGCCACATGCAGGCTCTGGTCACACATGCAAACACATGCCCCTTGCACACTGCTCTTGCCTCGAAGCACCTGACTCTTCACGAAGGGCCTCCTGGGAACCCCATGGGCCGAGGGTATGATGTCTGCATGTGCGGCTTCAGGAACATGGTAGGTCCTGAGGGTTAAGCACCCACCTGCCCCCTGCTCAGTGGTATTTGTGCACCTAGAAAAGAGCCCCCCAGAGACTCTGTCCCTTCCTGCATGAGGATACAGCAAGTCTGCAGCCGGGACGAGGGCCCTCACCCATCCATGCTGACATCCTCATCTCAGACCGAAGCAAATACTTTGCTCCTGTGTATAAGCCTCTGAGGTTGTGGCAACTTCTTACAGTAAAGCTCCTTGGTTTGGAAAAACAGCACAGGGGTTCAGGTGCCTGCTTTGCACACAGCTGAGCCCAGCTGAACCGCCTGAGTCCCACCAGGAGGAATCCCTGAGTGCTGAGCCAGGACTCAACCCTGAGCATCTCAGGGCATTGCCTAACTGCTACCACCTGCCCCCCATAAATAAACAGCCCAAACAGGCTAAGAAATATACACACACCTCAGACAAGCCCTTCGGATCACACATTATTTCCTGCATGCATGCATCAGTCCCACAACACCTACCCCTTGACTACCCCCGCCCACTCAGACTGAATCTGAGCACAGACTCCCTTGTCCTTTCTGCCAGGAACAATTCCCCTTTCCCTCCAGGACCATGCCAGGCCCCATCTGGCACATCCAGACCTCATTGCCCTGCTTTGTCCCGGCCCAGTCAGGCCCTGCCATCCAGGGGAGCTCTTGGCTCACACCAGGGCATGGGCCCAGCAAAGGATCCCATCCGGTACCAGAGCCATGACCAAAAAGGCCAGGATCTGATCTCTGTGACCATCTCTCCTCTGAGTTGGCTGCTCCTTAAGCCAGAGGGTTCCCAAATTCATGTGGTCTAGCAAACTCTTTGCAGAAAAATATTACGCATCACACCCAACATTCCCTCATCCCCTCTCTCCTCCCCCTGCCCCCTCTACCCGCCAGCTACTTTTTTTGGGGGGGGTTGTTTGTTTGCTTGCTTTTTGGGTCACACCCGGCAATGCTCTGAGGTTCCTCCTGGCACTGCACTCAGGAATTACTCCTGACAGTGCTCAAGGACCATATGGGATGCCAGGGATCTAAACCAGGTTGGTTTTGTGAAAGGCAAACGCCCTCCCCTCTGTACTATCCCTCTGGCCCCTAATGGTTTGTTTTTGGCAGTGCTAAAGTTTACTCCTGGCTCTGCACTCAGAGATAACTCTTGGTGGTGCTTGGGGGGACCTTATTGGGTGCCAGGGATCAAACCTAGGCTCACCTGTGTGCAAGGCAAGTGCCCCACCCGCTGTACCCCCTCTCAGACCCCCAAAAGCTACCTTCTGTAAGGGAACAAACAGAAAATGCTCCCCTATGGTGCCTGAGGTTACTGCAGCCCCAGATGGCTCCAGTGTCCTTCCACCAGGAGGCGGATTTGCCCACTTTGGGATAGTCTGTCCTAGACCAACGGTCCAGTGTCTAGTAGAGGACCACCCTTCTGATCCCAAGTTCAGCACAGAAGCCAGAATGACCGACTTGGCCTTTCCCCTGCCTGGTTGGCATGAAGTCTGACTGAAGGGTGGGGTCTTGGTAGACCCTCGTCTCAAGAGATATGGACATGACTGACCTTTTCATAGAGGCCACATAGATTGCTAAGAACGGCTGTGAGCAAATATACAGCCCTGAATCCCCAAGGTAGAGCATGTCCACCCGCCCTGGCTCATACGGACATGTCGTGACTGTCAGCTCTGGGGCTGACACCCCCCCACCCCCTCCCCTATGTGGCCAGGGCAGAAGCCAGAGATGTTACTCCTTATATACGTTATCCCCCTGCTCACCTGGCCCGGTGGGGGGGCTGTTCCCCGCCTGGCAGGTGAGTAAGGCGAAGGGCTCTAGTTCACACCACACAGTCACGTTGTCCTTTTGCTCAGAGGTGCAGGAGATGTTCAGCACCCTAGTGGTGTTCTGGGGAGAGAAGCAACTTGACGTGCAGGTGACCATGATGTTTTCACGCCCGTCCATGGTGCTGTTGGGCTGAGCTGCTGGGACAGATTAGACAGTAAGGCTAGATAGGAAAGAGCTGCGTCTCCACTCCCCGATTCTGACCCGCCACGAGCCTCTGGAAAAGGGATGTCAACTGTAAGGGAGTTGAAGCTTCCGAGGACAGTAGGCTTAATATGGACAGGCTGTGACCCTGATACCTTCAAGAACCCGAGGAGAGCAGTGGAACACAGCTGTGGTGGGCAGGGTTGATGTCCATTCTTCAGTGACTGGGGCAAGTCAAAGTCACCTCTCCCTGGGACAGGGACACAGCTCAAAGAGGCAAGAACAGGTACCTTGCATGCTCAGGACCCTGAGCTTGACCCCCAGTGCACGTGAGCACGGTCAGATCTGAAAGCCCACTGGGTCTAACCAACAGCACATCTCCCAATCCAAGCTTCAAACCATCAGCTTACACAGGTGGGCCGAGTATCTCTGGGTGGGGGCACCAGATCCCCTAAGTATTGCTTGGGTGCTCCTTCCACCCAATAATAATAATAACAACAATAACAATAACAACAAAACAACAACAACAATAATAATAATGATAATAATAATAACTGCATCTCCCACCTACTCTACAGCTGAATATTATCACATGAACTTAGTAGCAGGAACAACTTCCAAAACATACCCAGCTGTGCTCAGGGCATATTCCTCACTCTGCAGTGAGGAATCACTCCTGGTTGACTTGGGAGGCCACATGGGGCTCCAGGAATCAAACCCAGGTAGGCAACGTGCAAGTCAACTGCTGTAACCCACCATATTTTCTTTTGTTCCTTACCCCAGAGTATCTTTGGGGGTGGGGGCGGGGAGTAAAACAAACATAGGCACAATATTACCGAGAAAAGAATAAGTAAAAAATGAAAAAAGGGGCTGGAGAAACAGTACAGGGGTTTTTGCGTCCCCTTCCTTGCATGTGGCTGACTTCAGCACCATATATTCCCCTGAGCACTGCCAGGTGTAATCACTGAACACAGCCAGGAATAGCACCTGAGCATCATCAGATGAAGCCCAAAACCAAAAAATAAAAAAAGAGGAAGGAAGGAAGGAAGGAAGGAAGGAAGGAAGGAAGGAAGGAAGGAAGGAAGGAAGGAAGGAAGGAAGGAAGAAAGGAAGGAAGGAAGGAAGGAAGGAAGGAAGGAAGGTCTAACTGACTTAGGCCCATGCCCTGAACCTCTGTCCACATCTCCTCCCCAACACTGAGCCCTAGAGTCCTGCCCTTGACACTCACCTATAATCTGTAGCAAAATGCTTTCCTGTGACTTTGAAGAAGTGTTTACCATCTCACAGCAGTGTTTTTCTGTACCCCACAGTTGGACCACAAGCGGCTGGAGTGAAGCATCCCCTCTCTTCAGATTTGATCCACAAAACGATGATGACCCTTGGCAGTCTCCTTTAAACTTAAACGGTTCGGGCTCTCCAACTTGACTCTTCCAATTCCAAATAACATCTATAATCTTGAGGTCCGAGGGATGAGGAGATGAGACCGTGTAGGAGATGAGAGTCAGGGGCACAGGCGGACTCTCCTCTGCCTTCTCCTTTTTCAGTGCACCTGTGACAATAAAGGACATCAGGCTGGGGTGATGCTCGGTAAAAACAGCCTGGGAACTCTCAAGAACGCCAACGAAATTGAAAAAAATCCCTTTTGGGGAGCAGAGGACCAGGAAAGGGGTGAATTGTGGGATGTGGGGAATGGTTTCGGTACAGGGCACTCACTCATCAACAAATGTAAGACCCTCCAACTTTGTTCTTCTTCTACACTAGTTTTGATTACTTTAGTCCCTTGCAATCTTACAGAAACCTCTGAATCACTTTCTCATTTCCTAAAAGAAGCAGGAGGAACTGTATCAATCTGCCACCTTAGTGCTGTCTTCTCATCTATAAATGTGTTCTCACCATGTGCTGTGGGCTAAATACAGACCCAGTGAGGCTAATCCCCAGGTGATATCTGGAGGCAACTCTGTGGGTCAAGAGGGAGGAGTCCTCTTGAATGGGGCTCATGCTCCTGTAAGAGACTCAGGTGAGGGGAGATAAATGAGAGACTGTACCTGGGGATGCAGTGAGAGCATAGAAGAGCATTCGGTCTGAGAACCATAAAGGTCTGTGCTTTAAGCCACTCAAGCAAAGCAACTTACTATGGCAAAACAAGAAGACTAAGGCAGGAGCTTCCTAAATTCCTTGCAACAATTATTTTTAGTTTTCACTATTTTTCTTCTTTTGTTAAATTTATTCCTAAGATGTCTCGTATCTGGGATATGGGCTAAGCAAAGGAGGAGTCAAAGCTAAAAATAAACCTCAAAAATTAATAACTAAAAATAATCCTTAGACTCTGGCAAAGATTTACAAAGGCAAGGAAAGAGATAAAAGAGGTGATCTTATACTACAGCAGGTAGGGTATTTGCCTTGAATACGGCTGACCCAGGTTTGATCCTGGCATCCCAGATGGTCCCCTTAGCACTACCAGGATTAATTCCTGAGTGCAGAGCCAGGAGTAACCCCTGAGAATTATCAGGAGTGGTCAAGATAAAAATCATTTATTTTTATTTTTTATTAATAAATGAAAAAGGTAATCTTATTTAACTAAAAGAAAACTTTTTACGTAGCTCTAAGTATTTATTCTTTGTGATGGCATTTTTTACTTTTTTTTTAATTGTATCACCATGAGATAGTTACAAAGCTTTCATGCTTGAGATTCAGCCATACAGTGATGGAACACCCATACCTCCACCAGTGCACATTTTCCACCATTCCAGCACTCACATCTCAGTCCTCATTCTGCCTCAATGGCAAAAAATTTCCCATTACTCTCTCTCTAATTTTGGGCATTATGTTTAGCTCAAATTTTCCCACCACCATTTAAGCCTACCTGCATTTGGCCATTTAATTTCTTGTTAAATGTGGTCCCAAGTTATTGGGGTCTGGCCGAAGGCACAGCAGCAATTTTGGGGTATCAGGAAGCCAGGAGTCACCATCAGGCTGCTGATGCACTCGCCCCACAGGTACAGGTTGACCTGTTGGCGGCACCATACCCCCAATTGATGGCATTTAAAATATTATGTTTTTAATTTGATTTTTGGATTGCTCATAGCAAACTTACAGAAATACTATTCGGTGGAGTGAGGATGGGGGAGGCCCACCAGGAGTGATCCCTGAGCACAGTCAGAGTAAGCCCTGAGCACTGCTGGGTGTGGCCCCCAAACAAACAAAAGAGTAAAAACCACCAGTGGTGCAGGGCAGCGGGGAAAGGAGCCCTCATCACTGTTGGTGGGAGTGCCAACTGCTTCAGCCTCTGTGACAAAGTATGGGTGTTGGATATCAACCCTACGTGTTTTAGGCTTCATCAGTGATTGCTCCTTTCCTCCTCCCAGAGAAGCCTACAGTGCTCTTGTGAGCACCCCTAATCATGAGTTTATCTTGAACTTTTCCTTTGTGTTTTATATCTCATTGTCTCAGTTCCCCAAGTCAGTCTTGATTACTTAGAAGCCAACTTTCTGGTAATTCTAGACTTTGTATTTGTGGTGGTTTGTGTTTGAAGTGCTGTGTATTTGTACCTGCTTTTCTATTCCCTATAGACTTTTTATATTTTACTATAGAGCAATGTTCTTCGATTAAAAATAGTCTGGGGACTCTGAAATAGACCTACCTTGGGCATTGGCCATAATTACTTGACTCAGGCTTCAGTCCCTGTAGTTCCTAACACCCTCCATGGAATTGAGATGGACCCGGGGCAGGTGACAAACCTACCCCAGCATCAAAATGGGGCAGTCTAGAAAGCATAAATGCATGTTTTTGATGCAAGCTGTGATGACTTAAGAGACAGGACCCCATGGGGAAGGACAAGCTGAACTGGCCTGAGGAGACTTAGTCTGGGATTTATGGTAAAAGCCTTGCTTGCTCTCAGAGCCCAGAGAACTAAGTGTTGGGATCTTTGTCTCCTACTGTGTTTATCCAAACAACTGCAAGTATTGATAAGAAGTAAACGTAATTGTTTCACATATAAAACTAGAAGGAAAGTCAAAAGCAATGTAGATGTCCCTGGGAGACAGAGTGTCTCCACAGGTGAATCTCCCCAAGAGAATTGCTTCTGCCAAGTGTTTTATCTCTGTAAATGATCAATCACACCTAGGTGCTATACCTCAGCCCCGACCCCCATCCCCGCCCCACACACATGTTCTCTAAGTATGCTAGCAGCTCTGCATTAACCAGGCCATTTTCACCATCATTCCCTGGGTTCCCTGTCTCTGTCTCTTCTGGGGGAAGCCTGGGGGAGGACTGGAAGTGGCACTCAGTGAAAGGGGGCATGGGGGACCTGAAAAAATTAAGAATTGAGGGGACAGAGCAATAGTGCAGTGGGTAGGGTCCTTGCCTTGCACGCGGCCATCCCAGATTCCAACCTGGCACTCCATATGGTCCCCCGAGCCCACCAGGAGTAATTCCTAGTGTAGAGACAGTGATTCCTGGTGTAGATTGTGGAGGTGTCGAGCGGCTCCAGAATACTTAACTGGGCCTGAGCTTACACGGCATTGGCTGTGGGATATGGGCGTGGATGTCAGAGCTTCCTGAAGTACAGAGGGAGTGAGGGACGCTGCCTGCCCCCTCTCCAAGAAGCCCCCAGAGTTCTCAGACTGAAAACTGGTGTACCCAGAATCTGGGGCAGTTTGTTGTCTCTGCAGAGCTTAGCTGTGAGTCACTGAGGGCCGTTGGCATGGAGCCAGCCCTGGGGGTATGAGTGTGGCTGCCAGGGTTTGGGCAGGGTGGGGGGCTCGGCCTCTCCCCCAAAGGCCCAGAGTTTTCAGCTGGGAGACCGGTGTACAATGAATTTTTGTAGGAGGAGAGAAATAAACTGACTGCAAACCAGCCAGGTGCCCGGTTCTGTTCCTCAGTCCCTCGCCTGCCCTTCACCCATCGCCTGGCCTGGGGAGATGGCCCTCGACCACCGAACACGCGAGTCCAACCTTTCGGTTCACAGCCTGCATGGCCCACTGTTTGTCTTCTCACTTATTTTTGAAACCGACAGGCTCCACCTACTTTCTCACAGGCCCCCCTTCCCCTCCTGATGGTCTTACCTGAGGCCCAACCCCCAATGGCAGAGAAATAGGAGGTACTGGGAAATGGGGTAAACTGCAGACCCAGAAAAGACTGAGCAAAGACCCTGTCTGTCATCTAAGTAACAAATAAAATCTTACGGAAAGTTTAAATACATTCCACGGCCCCACACCTGCCCCTGGGCCTTGGTTACCCACAGTGCCACCTCAGCAGCCACTGGCTCTGCCTCCACCAGTCTCTTAGCTGCCTGCAAGTCTCCCTGCTGGCTGAGGAAAAGATTAACTGTCTCCCTACTTCGTGCATCAGTGTCCCTCCAGGTTCCCTCTCATACTCCTCACCCCCCAGACTACCTCTGTGGCAGGTGCTTTTCCTCTTCGTCTCTCTCCCTCCCTCTCCTCTCTCTGCCCCCTGTCTCTCTCTCTCCTTTTTTTTTATTGAATCACCATGTGAAAAGTTAAAAAGCTTTCAGTTTGTCTCAGTTATACAATGCTCAAAGACTCATCCCTTCACCAGTGCACATATTACACCACCAAGAATCACAGTATACCTCCCCCCGCCCCTCCAGCCCCCCACCCTGCCTGTGTAGCTGATAAATTTCACTTTACTTTCACTTTACTTTGATTACATTCAATATTTTAAAAAAAAAACCTCACTATTATTGTTTGGAGTTTCTCCCCTAGAATCAGACCTGCTGAAAAGGAAGCATTTGATAATTTGTTTTTCATTGCTGTCTCTCTCTCCCTTTAGGCACTGTTGTTTGCAATATAGACACTGAAAAGTTATCCAGAATATCTCTCTCTTTTTTTTTTTTTTTTGGCATTTTGGGTCACACCCGGAGATGCCCAGGGGTTACTCCTGACTCTGCACTCAGGCATTACTCGTGGTAGTCTCAAGGGACCATATGGGATGCTGGGAATTGAACCCGGGTTGGTCGAGTGCAAGACAACCCCCCTACCTTTTGTGCTATCACTCCAGTCCCCCTTACACTACTTTTAACCCTCAGATCTTGTCCAGCAAAATCATTCCCAGTTATTCTGAGCTACTTGCCCAGCTCTTGGGTGTGGCCCAGGCTGGCAGCCGCACTTCCTTATGGAGTAGTTGCAACCGAGTGGTTGCAGGTGCACAGCGCCCTAGCGGAAACTGTTTCTAACTTCAGTGTGAACTAACTACAGGCTGATCACAACCACCCAGGGTCCACCCACACCTCCCACTCACACCGAGACCATCTCATCTGCCCAGGACGTATCTCCTGGACCACCACCCAGTCTAACGGCGCCGGCCTCTCCGCGCCACGCCCCCTGCCGCCTTAGCCGGCCGCCGGGGCCAGCACTCCGCGCCCGGCCACCCGCCTGCCGCCCCGGCGCCCGGACCCACCTGCGGGCAGCGCGCAGCAGAGGCCCAGAGGCAGCAGCAGCAGCGGCGGCGGCGGCATCTGCCCACGGAGCTCCCCGCGGCTCCCGGGCCGGCCCGCGGGTGTCCGGTCCTCCCCGCCGCTGCGCCCCGCGCCCGCTCGCTGGAGCTCGTCCCCGGGCCGTCGTCTGGGTAACTCGCTCGGCACGATCCAATCCTTCAGCCCTTCAGGAGGACTTCACGGGCCCACATGGATGGCCCAGAGAGGAACGTGGGCGAGTCGAGCTGGCCGGGCACAGAAAACTCCGGCACGGGGCCCCGCTCCGCAATGAATGGGCAAAGGAAGCAGGAGGCCGGAAGGGAGGCGGGGCCGCGTTAAAGGGCCCGGCGGCGAGGTCGAACTAGGCAGCTGAGGTGGAGCAGCGGCGAGGGGAGGGGTGCGGCGGCTGCGGCGGTGGTGTTGGCGGTGGCGGCGGCTGCGGAGGCAGAGGAGCCGGAGTCGGAGTCGGAGTGGACGAGGTGGCGAAGAAGAAATTCGAAAACTGTAACTCCGACCTGTCGTCCTCCGCGGTGTAGTCTTCTGAGATTGGTCACATCATTAAACAACAGCTCCAGTAGAAATACTGGTGGTACTGGGATAATGTTACATAGAAACAGAATTTTTCTAAAGGCTATATTTCATTTGGGATCCATAAATTCAGGAGAAAAAAATCAGAAAGATGTTAATCAGAACCACAGTGATTTAAAATTTTATCAAATGAAGACCACACGCTTAAAAATACTAAAATTTAGGGACTCGAGAGATAGATCAGCAGGTCTATCTTGCCTTGCATGCAGCCCGTGAATTCAAACCCCGGCACCACATATGATCCCCTGAACCCCACCAGGAGTGATTCCTGAGCTCAGATCCAGGAGAAAGCCTTGAGTAAAGTAAGTGTGGCCCCCAAACAAAACAAAATGTGTGGTTTTATAGGAAAATGGCCTCAAGGAAACCAGTTCAACTGGGGGAAAGTTCCTTTGTCCTGCAAAGCAACATGAGACAGGACAAATGTGATAACAAGAAATAAAGTACTTCCAGTTTTCTTTTAGTAAAAGAGGAGGAAAAAATGTGTCATTTAAACCACTTTTATCTGTGTTTTGTTCTTTATCCTTACATAACTTGATCTTAAGTGACAAGATGTAAACAAAAACATGGGTTAAGGGGGACAGAGAGATGGTAAGTAGTGGTAGTAGGGCATTTGCCTTATGTGCAGCTGACTCAAGATTCAATTCCCAGCACTTGATATATTCCCCAGAGTCTGCCAGGAGTGATTCCTGAATGCAGATCCAGGAGCAATCCCTGAGCAAAACCAAATATATGTCCATATATACACAAATATATGGATTAAAAATAAACTGAAGTGGTTTAGTAGAAGAATTTCTAGTACATAAGGTTGCTGAACATAGGGAAAAGTTACCAATGGGAAAGGATGGCCTCTCAGAAAAATCCTTTTCACTGGGAGAAGGGGCATCCATCCATCAGAGTTTTTCTGAGTAATTTATTACCTATATTTATTACCTATATTTTTATCTATTGCTATCTATCTCACTGAAACAGGTAGTACATGTCAATAAACTATGGCTGTAAGCTACTTCATTTAATCACTAAGGAAGATGTGGGGGTCCCGTCCTATCCAACAGGGAGGACCCTTCGTGGGGCTAAGGCAGGGACGCAGCCGAATGAACAGACGCAGAGCCAGAAGGAGGAGGAGGAGAGAGAGAGAGTTTATTCTCCTGCAGTTACAATACTTATACCTCTCTGCTGGGAGGAGGTGGTATAGTATGCATGCTTGGACCCCCATAGGAACAGTAGTGAAATGCAGATCAGGCATGGGTGCTGGCTAGCGAGAGACAAATGGCGAAATGATAAGATCAGCAGTGGCTTCTTTGTCTTTGCTACAGGAATCCCAAGCAGCCTCCCTTGACTAGAAGATGAGAGCCAAGCTCTGTAAAATGGCTCCCTACATCTCCCCCTGTGTTGTTTTAAATTAAATGTGGTCAGGGGAGGCATTGTCCAGTAACCCTTGTGACACAAAGACTCCATTTTTGTAGGAAGAGGAGGGAAGGGATGATCGGGTCTTATACAGGGGGCTCCTCACAGGCCTCATCAGTCCCTGGTCTTGGAGCAACCTCTATGCTATATTACCGGATAACCTCACAGGGAGCCAGGCCCGGGTATCAGCCCTCCCTTTCGGTGTTTTGCCTGGCAACCTGATCCACAAGAATAAATCCTTGGGAGCCCGGCATCCTCAAGGTAGAGAACTGGGGGAAGATGAGGTATGAATCTGAACGGAGGTGTGAGCATCCTGCAAATCAAGCCAATGATAATGAGCCTGTATAGGCTTGGCTTCTAATTGCTGAATTTGTTGTCTAATAAAAGCCAAGATTCGATTAAAAATGCAAGGGCCAATAGTAACTAACAATAATACAGCTAGCTGACAGTGGACCCAACAAGGGGAGTAAGTAATCTTAAATCCTACTCTGAGCCAGTCATGGAATCTCGGACCACTCCTGTGTGATCTGCATAAAAACAGCATTAAAAATGGCATTCCTCCCTTAGGGCAGCACATAATCCTCCCCTGTTGCAACAATAATAAGTCCAGTCCTCTCCTGTTATGCAAAACCACTTCAGACAGGAAGGTCAGGGATTTCTCAGATGATGATGGAGGTTTCGATCCTCTCCAGGTCCTCATCAGTAGCTGCTCGAAGGGATGAGAATCCGCTTTGCTGGGTTGCCAGTGAATTGATACCAGTCCCGGCTCCTGCCAGTCCAGTTCCAAATAGCGTGGCTATGGTTAGACTGGATATCACCTCCCTCTTCTGAATGGGCTGATGAGTTACCTGTGGGGATAAAGAGTCCCCTTCATAGTAGAGGATTCAGGGAAGCACAGTGACCATCACATAAAATTCAATTAGTTCCATGTTTAAAACATTGATTTTCCATTATCTAAGAGCACTGTAACAGGAGTCTGGATACTAGAACAATTCTGCAGATATACTTAAAGAGTTTTTACAACAATATAGTTTCTTTTCCTTAAAACACAATCTCAAACCTTCTACACTTTCTTTTATATTCATTTTGTCTTGTAACTTTCCTTAACCCATTTCATGATCAACTTTAATTTAACAGGATTCCCTTCCTTTTTCCGACTGATGATATCCACATCCATTATCTTTCGGACTTAAGACATACATCTATCTTCCTTATAGTTATCCCACGAGTTTAAACTCTTATTTCACTGAACTTAGTACAACATGATCTCCCAAATTTGAACACTGGTTACCAATCATCTCGTTTAAGATGACAAAACTACTCTGGAGTACTATTTCAAAAAGCATTACATCAGTTCTACAGATATTCAAAAGTTTTAAAGATGGTTACAACTAAAGTTCTTACGACAAATTCACTGGGAGAAAGTTCACTTTACATTAGAAATTAACCAGAGACATCTTTGGAACACTCATAGATCACCATGAAACAGTAAAGATTTCACACTTGTGCACAAAGTTCTCTGAGGATCAGGATTAGGTTGATACTGTAAGTCCCAGACTAAGTCCTCAGGCCAATTCAGCCTGTCCTTCCCCATAGGAGTCCTGTGTTGCTGACTCTTCCTCAGATTTCCTTGGGACTTCCAGCTGAGATCTGTTTGAGGTTGAAGTTTGGAGGGTTGTGGAGTCTGGGTCAGTACCAGGAGGATGAAGTTTACTCCAGATGAAGCCATAGCAGGATCCAGAGTACATTAGTAGGTGTCATCTGTTAAAATGTAAGGATAGACTTTTCCTCCTACAAGGAGGTCTCCCACTATTTCTTTCTTGTGTGTTTGTCAGATTTTAATGCAAATATAAGAATCAATTTTTTCCCAAGCCCTTTCTCGTTCACAAAGTTGCAAGAACCAGATACTTGGAAGAGTTAAGAAACTGTATTAGCAAGTCTTATCTGCTGGGCAAAAGTGTGATTAGAATACACGGTTGAGGTTAGGGAGGGTCTGCATATCCAGTCTGACTGAGGCAGAGCTTGCTGAGCTGGGAATGCAGGGGGATGGGCAGATTCAGGGAAAATCTTTAAAAACTCTCAAGCTGACATCTGAGATTAACCCCTTATAACCCTGAGCTAAATAGCTTTTTATTTATTTTTTATTTTTTGCTTTTTTTGGGGTCACACCGGGCAATGCACAGGGGTCATTCCTGGCTCATGCACTCAGGAATTACCCCTGGCGGTGCTCAGGGGACCATATGGGATGCTGGGATTCGAACCCGGGTCGGCCACATGCAAGGCAAATGACCTACCCGCTGTGCTATCGCTCCAGCCCCCTAAATAGCTTTTTAAAAAAAATTTGTTACCTTAAGTCTCGGAGATCAAATAAAACACAGTTACAATAAGTTTTTCAACTAATTTTGCAACTCTAGAAAACATGTTTCAAACTGAAGCATTACTCTTTGAACCTGTTTTCATAGATCACAACTATTTCAACTCACAAGATTCTCTAGGTCAAATAATTATAATCCAGTGCAGATACAAATATATACATTGGTATAATAGCATAAGGCCTTTGGACCATCAATTTTTGTGAAACACGGTAAAACCTTCTTTGACTTAATTTCGATAGTTTTTGTACCTTAGTTATTTCAAACCACAAGCTTTCTACACTGGATACTTGTAATAATTTCACACTGCAAACATGCAGTCGGACACAGAAAAAGGCCTTTGGTATTTTTTTGACCAAACTTTGATAATAGCATAGAAAAAACATTTGGACTGTCAATATTTATGGAAACATAAGAAAACTTTGTTTATTTTGAGGGTTTCTGTACCTCTGTTGCTTGAAAAACAGCTAAATTCCTCATTAAAATTGGCTGAGGCTTGTAAGATAAAGCCTTGCACTTTCTGAATTCTTATTTCACTTCTTAGTTTTCTGGCTCTAGTTCTGTAGTTTTTTCTAGATAGTACAGATATTGAAATTCAAAAGAATTTCAACTGTTAATAACTATTAATGTTCTTCCAATAAGAAATTTAGATTGAAATTTTCATTTTCTTTGTAGGAGCCACATTCTGTTAGAAATCTTTGTTTTAAACCTGATCTAACAAGTTGTAAAGATACCTAGATCTTTTAAATTGCTGGGATTCATATCACTCTGACCTACCTTGATTTTGTTTGCCCAGGTCTAAGAATTACTGACTTCAAAGTAGCTCTAACACTCGAGTGTTCCACAGACAGACAGACAGACAGACAGACAATAAGTTCACTAAATACACCACACATACATGTGCACACCTCTGTAGTTGATCTATCAATCTGACTCTTCAGAAATGGTAGGGAGAAAACTGACAGACTGAGAAAGAAAGGAGCAGTCCCCAGGGCAAAGTTAAACCCTGTCGGCCAATTGGGAACATTGCTCCCCATTTCTCAGCTTGATCAGCCAGTTTCCTGCTTGTAAAAAATGGGTCAAGAAAGCGCTTTTGTTGATATAAGCCAGCAAAACAATCTATGACAAAGTTGTTGAAACCTAAGGTGGTCAGATGCTAGCATTTTTCTTTCTTGGTCAAGACTAGTTCTGGGGGCCGGAGTGATAGCACAGCGGGTAGGGCGTTTGCCTTGCACGCGGCTGACCCGGGTTCGATTCCCGGCATCCCATATGGTCCCCCAAGCACCGCCAGGAGTAATTCCTGAGTTCAAAGCCAGGAGTAACCCCTGAGCATCGCTGGGTGTGACCCAAAAAAGCAAAAAAAAAAAAAAAAAAGACTAGTTCTGAGGCAGGGAACTAGTATCTTCTTATCAGACAAAGGGATAGGCTACCTTAGTGATAAACTGTTTCATTCCTGATATTATTAAACACTTAACCACATGATCTTGCATTTTCCTGCCTTCTCTGCTGATAATAATAAGCAGAACTAAGAGAAAGATAATGAGACAAATACACACACACTAAGGGCACACGCACAAATCACACTCCTGCACTCGCTCGGATCGGTCCTTCTTTCACGCGGATGCACACCCCCACTCACCACCCCACTCACCACATTCACACTGAGACTCCCGAACCTGCCCTAAGGGTGTCCACGTTATCTTTGGTCTTATCCCCCTGACAATGGGGTTGCTCCAATGTACATTGGGCTCTTTCTAATTAGTAGCTGGCAAACTAAAGGCAAAGCGGGAATGATCATCAGGATGCAAGGGAATTGAGGAAAAAGCAGTCTTTTAAATCGAGTACTGTCTGACACATTTCTGAAGGAATGGCTGCTGGGGACGGCAGTCCAGGTTGAAGCGCCCCCAAAATGACTACGGTTTTATTTACTGCTCGTAGATCCTGTAGCAGTCGCCAACTGCCGTTTTCTTTTTTATAAAAAAAATGGGTGTGTTCTAGGGGGAGCCGGCCTTGGCCTCCCCGCCGCCAGTTGTTCCTGCACTAACAACTTGGCGTCCTGTAAGTTTTCAAAGGGAAGGGGCCACTGGTGCACCCATACAGGTTCATTGAACTTCCACATGATCTTATCCGTGTGGGGTGCAGGAGGAGCAGTGGCAGTTACTGAAAACAAACAAACAAACAAACAAAAACCCTAAGCCTGTGCGGTCATATTTTACTGGGGCGAGGGCTAGCGGCACAGGCACGCCTTGGAGGTTTTTACCTAGACCCTGTCCGGGAGAATAACCGGCCGGGAGAATACCCGGCCGCAAGGAGCGTGCCTAGGCCCTTGGTGTCAATTAGTAAAAGATCCATTTGTGAGAGAATATCCCGGACCCAGAGATTGACAGGGAGCCCAGGAAGGAAATAGGGGTATACCGTCCCGGATTTGCCCTCCTTGGTGCGCCAATCAAGCGGGGATGAGCTTAACATAGGGTTTTGGGATTGGCCTATACCCTGAAGGTGAGTCAGCGAGGGGGTGAGGGGCCACTCTTTTGGCCAGTCTTTGTTGGCAATGATCGTTACATCCGCGCCAGTGTCAATCAGACCTGAAAGCTCCTTCCGGTTGATTTCTAAAGTCATCATGCCCTTGTGACCAAGAATGCACTGGGCAAAGAATGAAAAGTGTCTGACACTGAGGGTGGTTTTTCTTCTGCTGTTATAGGAATGAGTAATAGCTGTGCTAGCTACGTACCAGCGTCCAGGATTGAAAATGGGGAGGTTGATTCAACTACTACTCCAGTCTGCCCTTGAAAATCAGCATCTACAATCCCGGGGAGTACTTGCACGCCCTGAGAGAGCATATTGCCTCATCCAATAATTAGGCCAAAAGTTCCAGATGGCAAAGGGCCACGGGCGTTGACATACACTATCTGTGGGCCCTGTTCCTTAACTAATATTGTGCGGGAGGTGGCACAAAGGTCCAATCCAGCTGAGTAGGGGATGGCTTTGCAAAGGGATTGGATGCCGATAGGTTGAACGGCCCATGATTTTGAGGTGCCCCAGTCATGGGAGTGGGAGCAGATTTGGGGCCCTGAGGCTGGTCCCGAATCAAATTTCCCAGCCTGGCCTTCCAGCGGCACTCTGACACCCATTGGAAGCCCTGTTTGCACACAGGGCAAGGAGTTTTAGGTCTGGGACACGGTTTTTTATTGGGACAGTTTTTTAAAAGATGTCCAGGCTGTTGACAGCCAAAGCACAGCTTGTTCTGGCTGTTCACTGGTTGAATGGCAAGCTGTTTGAAATCAGCCCCTATAGCAAGCCCTATTTTTTTGGGTGGTGGGATCGACATATAAAGCTAAGAGTTTGGAGGGGTGAAGGAGAGACCAAGCTTTTCTTATTAGGTCCTTGAGAGACACTAGTTCCTCGAGAGAGGGTAGAAGGCTGCAGGGCACTCACTAGTTCCTTATCCAGCTGCCTTATTTGAGTCAAAAGTTGGACATATTCCTGCTTCTGTTGGAGAACTGTGCATAAGGCGGCAGTGTCCCGGGCAAGCTGGCAGACTGCCTCACTGGCGTCATATGGGGAATTAAAAAAGGCAGTGACATGGGACAGATAAGGGGGTGGCTGTTTTCCCTACAGGGGCCAAGGGGCTGAGGCCTGATACTTTGCCACCTCATCTTCCAGGATAGCCCCGTCCTCCGGGGGCAGGGATTCGGGTTCTGGAGGAGAGGAATCAGAGATAACAGAAATCACAGGATAAAGTCTCAGAGGCGCCTCCGAGCAGGTTGGTCAGAGTCTATAGTAGTAGAATTAGAGGAGTCAGCCCCCTGTATGGGGGTGGCCTCATCCCCACAGACTGAGGGAGCCTTGGAAACAGAGGATAAGCAGGCCATAAAGCAAGAAGAGAAAAGAAAGGGTCACTGGTAGGCTATTTCTGCCAATTCGACAGAAATGAAAACACAGGACAAAGGAATTCAGGCCTTCCACCACTGACTGTCTTCACTGGTAGGCTGTTTCTGCCAACTCGACAGAAATGAAAACACAAAAGGAACAAGGCTTATGGTTTGTCACAAGAAGGGGGAGACGGGGACACTCATAACGGACCATTCATATGCATGTCTGGCTGGTGAGGAACTTAGCCATAGTGAATCAGCCTGAGAGGTGACTTGCGGCCGGTGTCTAAACTAGCACCACCCTAGACCATATGTTCCTCGTGGAATCGCAGACAGCCCAATCAGACTTCGTAACCTTAAAGGGATCTTAAGGATGCCAAGTCGTGGAGCCACAGACTCAGTACAAGGACGAGGACGTCCAAGACTGCACAATAACTCACACATACATACAAGACAAGAGAATCCAAGCCTTCCACCAGTGACCATCTCGTCCTTAACACGAGACTGTATTCGAGCCCAGTTCCATACCAGGGTGTGACGAGACTGTATTAGAGCCTGGTCCCATACCAGGGTGTGCGCCAAGAGAGAGGCGACCCTCAGAGATACTCACTTTTCTGTGAATTCGTCAGCCAACATGTACCGGACCAGGCGTTCGGTGGTCCCCTATTGCCCCACGTTGGGCGCCAGGTGTGGGGGTCCCGTCCTGTCCAGCAGGGAGGAACCTTCGTGGGGCTAAGGAGGGGACGCAGCCAAATGAACAGATGCAGAGCCAGAAGGAGGAGGAGGAGAGAGAGAGAGAGAGAGAGTTTATTCTCCTGCAGTTACAATACTTATACCTCTCTGCTGGGAGGAGGTGGTATAGTATGCATGCTTGGACCCCCATAGGAACAGTAGTAAAATGCAGATCAGGCATGGGCGCTGGCTAGCGAGAGACAAATGACAAAATGATAAGATCAGCAGTGGCTTCTTTGTCTTTGTTACAGGAATCCCAAGCAGCCTCCCCTTGACTAGAAGATGAGAGCCAAACTCTGTAAAATGGCTCCCTACAGGAAGACACAGGAGGTATGAATGCAAGAACAGTTTGTTTTGTTTTCTATCTGATTCTGGTAGACTTCAGTTCATATATATCTGTGTCTCCCCAGCCCCCAAAAGAAGCGTTTTATTTTAGAAGTATCTTCCTTTATTCTACATACGCTTTCAAATATTTATTGAGGGGCTGGAGCAATAGCACAGCGGGTAGGGCATTTGCCTTACATGTGGTCGACCCTGGTTCAAGTCACAGCATCCCATATGGTCCTCTGAGCACCGCCAGGGGTAATTCCTGAGTGCAGAGCCAGGAGTGACCCCTGTGCATCACCAGGTGTGATCCAAATAGCAAAAAAAAAAAAAAAGAAAAGAAAAGAAATATTTATTTATTTTTAATTTTTTAATTGAGGTACTGTATTTTACAAAATTATTCATAGCTCTCACCTTTACAATCAGTCAAGATCAAATTCCATATATATGGTTTACCCGACCTCAGATCTCAACCTCATCACACCACTATCAGACATCACTCCCACCTGGGCTCTGGGGCCATATGGGGTGCCAGGGACCAAACCCGGATCAACTGCATTGCAAAGCAAACGCCGTAACCGCTGTCCTATCACTCTGGCTCCTTATTGAAATATTTACAAAATATTTATTGAGCAGAGAAAAAGGGAGGCAGGTAAAAAGATGAAATAGGTGTTGACTTAACAGTTGTCTTCCAAGTTCTGGGGTACTTCGACCTTCAAATGTCTGTTAAAGAAAGAGAAAGAGATGTTTTATTTATTCCTTTATTTATTTACTTATTATTGAATCACTGTGAGATAGAGCATCACAAAGCTGTTCATAATTGGGTTTCATTCATACAATATTCCAGCAGCCATCCCTCCACCAGTGAAATTTCCCAGCACCAGTGTCCTCAGTCTCCCTCCCACCCCTCCTCCTCCAAGTCATCCCCCATCCCCGCCCACCTCTACAGCAGGCACCCAAGAAAGCTGTTTTAAGGCTATCTTCCTTCACTCAGAAATTTCTCTTCTATATAAAGGCATAGTGGATATTTGCTTTTCAATATGTATAAATAAATCTAGTTTACAATTTTAAAAACATACTCTTGGGGCATCTTCAAGATGAAACTGGAGCACATACTTTGGATGTAGGATCCCTGGGTTTAATCCCAGGCTCTGCATGGTCCCCAAAGCACTACTGGGAGTGGCCCCTAAGCATTACTGGGAGTGACCCCAAACCCGCAAAATAAATCATATCTGGGCTGGAGGGATAGCACAGCGGGTAGGGCGTTTGCCTTGCACCAAGCCAACCTGGGTTCGATTCCCAGCATCCCATATGGTGCCCTGAGAACCGCCAGGAGTAACTCCTGAGTGTAGAGCTAGGAGTAATCCCTGTGGCATCACCAGGTGTGACCCAAAGAGCAAAAAAAAAATCATATAAATTAAAAACACGTTTTCTGATAACACCAATAACTGATGAAGGGGCCACAGGGATAGCTCAACAGTTTGAGCACATGTGTGCAAGGCCTGGGTTGATCCCCAGCCCACACCACACGGGGAGCGATTCCCAAGCACAGAGTTAGGAATCACCCCTTGTCACCACCTGGTCAGGTCCCCACTCTCAAATACAACCAGCCACCCAATAAAAAGGATAATTGAGTAAAAAGAATTAATGTTGCATTAATTAACGAGTTAGGGTGAAGTAAATTATTTCCTCATGAATACGGCCATCAACTGGCCATATTCTCTGGACCACGTTCTGGGGCCAGAGCAACAGTACGGCGGGTCGGGCATTTGCCTTGCACGAGGCTGACCTGTGTTCAATCCCTGGCATCCCAATGGTCCCCCAAGCACTGCCAGGAGTAGTTCCTGAGTGCAGAGGCAGGAAGAAACCCTGAGTAACATCAGTTGTGACCCCAAAAAACCAAAAAAAGTTAAAATGCTAAATTACTTTCTTTTAGATGGATATTATTCCACCTGTTTGCTGACTTCATAAAAAATTCTTTAAGTTTAATGATTTATAATGATTTCTATTTATTTAAAGATTTAATGGTTTGTATATACCACTACCCAGCCATGCCATGCTCCAGGCCACATTCTGGACACTCGTGCTGAGCCTCAAGCATGAGTGAAGCCCCACAGAAACCAGGTAAAGCAGAACTTTGTGACCTTGGACTCCAGGCTCAACCGGACCAGAAACACAGATATTCTGCTTGCTTCCCCCAATCTCTGGCCCCCAGGGATCATATCCAGATGACCCCACCCTACTAGTGTCAGATAAATACCTTATCGGCCAACCTCCACTACCTGCACTACCCAGCCACCGCCACGCTCCAGGCCGCTTTCCGAACCGCACGACACATGGTAAGACACTACCCATTTTCCATGATTACCGCACCATATTTGATTAGGTTCAAATATGGTGTGAACCATCGAAACACCTGTGAGGGTAATTAGAGGCCGCCTTAAAAGCCTCATCCCTCAAACTACCAAGAGTATCCCGCCCACACAGCAGAGCCTGTCAAGCTACCCATGGTGTATTCGATATGCCAAAAACAGTAACAACAATGGGCCTCATTCTCCTGACATTGAAAGAGCGCCCAATATGGTAGCGTTAAGAAGGATGAGCAAGGAGAGGCTGATGAAATCTCAAGGCCGAACTAGACTGCCAAAACGAAGAAGGGCTAAAATGATTGGCTGTATTTTCAATGCATATATGCTGGCATCAGAAGCATCGATCAAGGACCTGATGGTGCAAGCACAGAAGATCAAGTACGACATCATTGGTCTGACTGAGACGAGAAGACATCGATCACATCACACCATTTTCAACAATGGAGAAGTATGTAAACACACAAAAAGGAGAGAGGCACACACCAGGCACAGGGCACAGGGCAGTGGCGCTCTAGCTCTCCCGACACCTGCGTTCGGTAGTCTCCAGCCAATTCCCCCACCTGGGGAAGGTTGATGGCGATGATGAGGCAGGCGAAAAAAGAAACGGAGCCAGGCTGGTGGTCTCAGTTGCAGTTTATTCCAATCTCCTCTCTAAACACTCCCGTCTCTCTCTCTCTGCTTCTTCCTCCCCCATGCTATTTAATTCTCCTTCTTGCTCTGGATCTGGATCTGGATCTGGCTTCTCCAGATCTCGACCCCAGCCCACTCTTTCAGCCTAGTTAAATCCCCCAGCATGAGGGGTTGGGGCTTACACATCAATAGGGGTAAAGTTCTTTCCCTCAGGGGATGCTTCTTCTAGGACAGATTCTCTTTCAGCAGGACACCCACACAAGAGTGGAATCCCATGGGTGTGTTTCTCCTCTCCTTGTCCAAATGACACATAAGCACTCATAATATCAATCATTTTGTATGGACACAGCAAGAGACGCATTAAACTTATAGAATTGCTCTCCTGGGGTCACCTCGATCTCAGACTACAGGGCTCAGGCCAGATTAGTCTTTCCTCTCTCTAGCAGGATCCTAATCTCGTCGTTGCTTTTGGATCATGACATGACATGTCCATGACCAAGCTCTTAACACATAGTTAAGCAATAGGCAAGTTAAGCAAGGCCCATCTCGATGCCAGGGTAGCACATAACTCACTGCTTACCCTGGGTCCATCCCGTCCCTTGTCGGGAACCGGCTTTTGGGGGGTGTTAGGAAGTAAGGGCAGCTGAGGCTTAAGTCGAGAAAGCAGATGCCCGGGAGTGAATAATATTCAAAGCCAATTAAATCCCATGTTACTAAACCATATTAACAACTGTCTTTCTTTGTCCATACAAAAAGGACATTGCTTTAAAGTAAACTATTCAAAAGACATGAGGAGAGGAGCAAGGCAATGTTAATTTACAATACAAGTTCATTGTCCTAGAAAAGTCTGACCTTACAAATTAACAGAGTCTGATTAGGTGAAAAGCTGATAGAAGTGGTTATGAATAGAGAAAGGAGAGGGAGTGACTCGGGAGCAACTTAATGGGCATGACCCGATGTACCTAAGCTCCTAGTGCCAAGGGGAGCAGGACATACTAATGTAGTCTAGAATTGTTTAGAGATTATTACCAGATAAACCCAAACTCTGTGGCAAGGGAGAAAGGACAAACCAAAGTCAGGCCTAAAATATTTAGAGCTATATTCCAACAGAGAAGAACTGTTCCTCAGAACATGCGACAACAGAGGCGTCGGTGGTGGGGTCGTTGTCCATGTCAACATGAACTTGGCCATGAACATTGATTCATTCGAGTGCCTAACAACCCAAATCAGACGATTTCGCTTGAATAGATGTGGCTCACAGCTGGCAATTTCTATCTTCATCGTCTATGCACGAACATCCAACTACAATGAAGAAGAAATTGAGAAAATTTACATGGAGCTGGAGAAGTTCTATAAAGAAGACCACACCTTCTACAAGATCATTGTGGATGATTTTAATGCCAAGACAGGACCAGGAAGGTCGCCCGAAGAACTCCACATTGGAACCTATGGCCTAGAAAGGAACTGTCAGGGTCCTGGCCAGTCGACCCAGGCACACTGGAGTATGAGCCCCAAAGTCATCGGACTTACTCCCTATAGGAGAGGGAGTGGGAAGGGGAGAAGCCTCTGCCCTGACCGTCTGCTCGCCGCAGGATTCCTGTCACTGTCACTGTCACTGTCATCCCATTGCTCATCGATTTGTTCGAGCAGGCACCAGTAACATCTCTCATTGAGAGACTTATTGTTACTGTGTTTGGCATATCCAATATGCACAGGTAGCTTGCCAGGCTCTGCCGTGCAGGTTCGATACTCTCAGTAGCTTGCTGGGCTCTCCGAGAGGGGCGGAGGAATCAAACTCTTGTCGGCCTCGTGAAAGGCGAACGCCCTACCACCGTGCTACTGCGAGAAAGAAGCCGACCAGGAAGGTCACTGAGCAGAGCGGGGGAGCCTGGTGGTCAAGCAGACTCCGTTTATTGATTCTTACACAGGGGATTTTATACACACAATCTAGGGTGGGGGGACATTCCACGCATGTATCACGTTTACCCCACGGAACTCAGTACAGATGCCAGTTAATGATTTGTATCCCCCAATCTCAGGACCATGTTAACTAGCTCAAGTAAATGTGAACTGTCACACCCCTCATCCCATTGTCTCCTCAACCAGAGTGCCTGTGTGTGGATGCAGGAGTGTGTGGAATGCTGGGCCCCTGAGCCTTGTAAACAGGGCTGGCTCTTGCTTTCAGGGGCAGGGGGTTTAGTCAAAGTCTCAGGCCGGCTACTGAGACCCCAACACCTCCCCCTTTTTGTTTTATATAGGAGCCAGCTGCCGGAGGCCACCTGACAGCCTCACGCTGGGGCCTTAGGGGTCGGGCCTGTCTTAGGTTGCCTCCTCTGAGGTCTTACCCATCTCTGGCTCTCTGACCCAGCGTTGTTCCCCACGTGGCGGCTATGTTGCACTTTCTCAAACTCCTTCCATGGCCACATGCACCCAGGCAGCATCTCCTGGTCGAGGGCCTGCAAGTCTATCTACTTCGTGGCTGAGCATCACCACGACCTCAAATCGGGTTCTTATCATTTGAACAAGACGGTTTACAATACATGGTCCAAGTGTTACAAGTAACAATAATAAAATGACTGGCCCAACCAAGGCAGACACAAGTGTAGTAAGCCAGGGTGACATGCCAAACCATCTCTCAAGCCATCCTTCTTGTGCCTCACGTTCCCTTTTTCGTTTAGCTAACCCATCTCGCAACTTAGCCATAGAATCACGGACAACTCCGGTGTGGTCAGCATAAAAACAACACTCTTCCCCTAATGCGGCACACAACACAGCCCCCCCCCCCCCCCATTGCAATAATAATAAGTCCAGTCCTCTCCTGTTCTGCAACACCACTTCAGGCAGGGATGTCAGGGATTTCTCGAGATGACTGATGGGGGTTTCAATCCTCTCCAGATCCTCATCAATAGCTGCTTGAAGGGATGAGAATCAGCTTTGCTGGGTTGCCAGTGAGTTGATACCAGCCCCAGCTCCTGCCAGTCCAATTCCAAACAGCGTGGGTATGGTTAGAGTGGATATCACCTCCCTCTTCCGTATCGGCTGATGGGTTACCTGTGGGGATAAAGAGTCTCCTTCATAGTAGAGGATTCAGGAAAGTACAGTGACCATCCCATAAAATTCAATTAGTTCCATGTTGAAATCATTGATTTTCAATGATCTAAGAGCAGTATAACAGGAATCTGGATGCTAGAACAATTCAGCAGATACACTTTAAAGAGTTTTACACCTATATTCCTTATAGTCATCCCACAATTTTAAACAGGACTTGGTACATCATGATCTCACAAATTTGGACACAAGTTAACAATCACCTTATGTAACATGACAAAACTATTCTGTAGTACCATTTCACGAGCATTACATCAGTTCTATAGATTTTCAAAAAGTTTTAAAGATGGTCACAACTAAAGTTCTTACAACATATATTCGCTGGGAGAAAGTTCACTTTATATTAGCAATTAACCAAAGACATCCTTAGAATTCTGATTTCTAGGAATACACAGATATAAGGATTAAAACACTCATAGATCACCATGAAGCAGTAAGAATTTCACACCTCAAAGTTCTCTGAGGATCAGGATTAGGTCGATACTGTAAATCCCAGACTAAGTCCTCAGGCCAGTTCAGCCTGTGCTTCCCCATGCGGGTCCTGTGTCCCCGACTCTTCCTCAGATTTCCTTGTGACTTCCAGCTGAGATCTGCTCTGGACTGAAGTTTGGAGTGTTGTGGAGTCTCAGGTGGTCTGGAGACTGAGCCAGGAGGATGAATTTTACTCCAGTTGAGGCCGTAGCAGGACCCGGAGTATATTAGTAGGTCTGTCATCTGTTAAAATATAAGCAGAGACTTTTCCTCCTACAAGGAGGTTTCCCACTATTTCTTTTCCCTTTTAATGCAAATATAAGAATCAATTGTTTCCCAAGCCATTTCTCATTTACAAAGTTGCAAGAACCAAATACCTGGAAGAGTTAGCAAGTCTTTTCTGCTGGGCAGAAGTGTGATTAGAACTCATTGTTGAGGCTAGGGAGGGTCTGGATATTCAGTCTAACTGAGGCAGAGCTTGCTGAGCTGGGAATGCAGGGGGATGGGCAGATCCAGGGAAAACCTTGGATTTTCTTGAAAAACTCTCAAACTGACATCTGAGATTAACCCTTCATAACCCTAAGCTAAGTAGCTTTAAAAATTTTAGTTACCAGAAGTCTCAAAGATAAAATAAAACAGAGGTACGATAAGTTTTTCAACCAATTTTGCAACTCTAGAAAATCATATTTTAAACTGAAGCATTACTTGCTGAACCTGTTTTCATAGATCACAATTATTTAAACTCACAAGATTCTCTAGGTCAAATAATTCTAATCCAATGCAGATATAAATATGTACATTTGGTATAATAGCATAAGCCCTTTGGACCATCAATTTTTGTGAAACACAGTAAAACCTTCTTTGACTTAACTTTGATGGTTTCTGTACCTTAGTTATTTCAAACCACAAGCTTTCTACACCAGATACTTCTAACAATTCCACAATGCAAACATGCTCTCAGACACAGAAAAAGGCCTTTGGTTCCTACCAAACTTCAGGTGTCAGCATAAGAAAACATTTTTATTGCCGCTGTTTATGGAGGCATAAGAAAACTTTATTTTAATGGCTTTTGTACCTCTTGTTCCTAGAGTAGCCTTAACTTTTCCTTAAAGTTGGCTGAGGCAAGCATGAGGCTGATAAGATAAGGCCTTGCATTCTCTGTACTCTTATCTCACTTTAGTTTCAGGCTCTAGCTCTGCAGCTTTCCTAGATAATACAGATCCTGAATTTCAACTGTTAATAACTATTAATGTTGAAATAAAAAAATTTCAACTGTTAATAATTATTAATGTTCTTCCAATAAGAACTTTAGGTTGACCCCTGTGCATCGCCAGGTATGACCCGAAAAAGAAAAAAGAAGAAAAGGGGCTCGAGTGATAGCGCAGTGGGGAGGGCGTTTGCCTTGCTCGGGGCCGACCCGGGTTTGATCCCCAGCATCCCATATGGTCCCCTGAGCACCGCCAGGAGTAATTCCTGAGTGCAGAGCCAGGAGTAACCCCTGTGCATCGCCAGGTGTAACCCAAAAAGAAAAAAAAAAAAAAACAAGAGAAAGAACTTTAGATTGAGAATTTCAATTTCTCTGTAGGCACCACATTCTGAATAAAAGTCTGTTTAAACCTGGTCTAAAAAATCAGATACTAGCATTTTTTGGTCAAGGCTAGTTCTGAGGCAGGGAGGTAGTATTTTCTTATCAGACACGGGGATAGGCTGCCTTAGTGACACACTTCTTTGTTTCTGATCATGATCACGATCACGAAATCCCGTTAATCACCAATTTCTCGGGCGGGCTCAGTAACATCTCATTTCGTCCTTTCCCTGAGATCTTAGAAGTCTATCTCGCCTCGGCCTTCCTAACAATGTGGCACTGGGGGCTCTTCAGGTTCAGGGGAATGAGATCCAGCTTGTTACTGGATTTTGCATATGAATACACCATGGGAAGCTTGCAAGACTGTCCATGTGGGCAGGAAACTCAGAAGATTGCCAGTTTCTTCCAGAGGGAGAAAGTAGGCTTTGCGGCCGTGAGCTTCTGAGAGCTTGCTTTTAAGTCTCTCTCTGGATGTTGGCCATTGATGGGATTACACACACCTGGGTTCCTCTGCCAGTACCTTCATGCATGAGGCCTGTCCGAATGTGTGGAGAGGGGCCTCCAGCATGGCTGTAGCTAGGTTCTGGTGGTCTTCGGCCGCCGGGAGCTCTGCTCGGGGTGGGGAGGGAAGCTGGAGCCCATCCCCTCTGAGGGGCCCCGGGGAAGACAGCCAGGCATGCGGGCAAGAGACTCTCTGATATCAAACAATTTGTTTCTGATATCAAACAATTAATCATATGATCATGCATTTTCCACTCCCCTGAGGCTCTTCAGATCACAAACACAGGGGTGTTCCAGGGGCTAGCTGACTGCCTGAGATGCCTCTGGATTAGTTGTTCATTCATAAGCTTCCTCAAAGCCTTTAGCTTTTCTAAACTTAGCACCCACTGTTCTACCCATACTGGAGGTCCTGGGAGCCATGTAATTTTATGGACCTGGGGAGCAGTGGCCTTTAGAATTGGGGGTGCTGATGATGAAGCTGTCGTCCCTCTAGAGATCGGGTAACCCGGGCACCAGGCAAGATGTCAAGGCCTATGAGGTTAGTCTCTAATACTCTGACAATCTGTGGGCATGAACCCCATGTTCCTATCGGGGTCTACCCACTGGACCAAGTTAGTGGTCTCAAGGGTCAGCTGTCCTCCTCCTATCCCCTGACCCCTGGCCCTGCTCTCAGGTTCCATTCTGGGAGAGCCTCCTCAATCCTAACCATAGTCCTATCTGCGTCTGAGTCCAGCTGCCCTTTGAACTCCTTCCCGTCCAGCAGTACGGTTATCTTTGGTCGTATCCCCCTGACAATAGGGACACTCCAATGTACTCTGGACTCTTTCCCCCCTTCTGTTAATGGGGCTGGGGGTTGCCCCTCCTGTAGTTTAAGGGCTCATTACTACCCTCATTAAATGTCCTGCATTCTGATGCCCAGTGGAGTCATGATCTGCCTTGCTTGCACTTTGGACATGGTGTTCATGGGGTGGGTCTCTGTCTGGGGGGCCTTTGCCTAGGGGGTCCATTTCTTTTTCTATTGGGACATTCCCTGCGGAAGTGCCCTTTTCCCCCACAGACATAACACTCTCCGTTGCTCCATGATTGGGGGGGTTTCTGGGTAGGTGCTAGTGACACAAAGACTTGGGAGAGTGCCTGTGTCATAGACTCCGTCTGGGCTTGCAGCGCACCTGCTAGAGTTTCTGCAAGGCCCTCATTCTGATTCTGTAAGGCTGCGGCTAGCACGTGGGTCTGCTGCATAGAGGATCCTAAATCTTGGGTAGCACATATCCAAATATCTATGGAGCTGGTTTTATTGCCCGCGCAAGGAGTCCTATGCTCTGTTGTCATTCCGTCACATACCAAGAGTTTGATAAACTGATCTCTCAGCTGCCCTGGGAATAACTTGCGCTCGATGCTCTTTTGGACCCGGTGAACAAAGGTCGGGAGGTCTTCCCCTATATTCTGCCTCATTCCACTCGGGGAGCCTCAGTGGAATCTTCTCCCAGCCACCACCAGGCTGATAACGCCAAGGCTTGAACCTGATCTCGTTAAGGATGAGGGATGGCAGCTTGCTGGAGGCCTATGCTCCACTGGTCTGCTGTCCCTGACAGCTGCCCGTAGGTTATGGGGATGGAGGGTTTGGGCAGCGGCATCATGATCTGTCTGGGTGTGGCATTCTTCCTTAAAGAAAGCGCCCCATCTTATGAACTGGGTACTGGGGAACACTGCTCTACAAAGGGCTCTCCAGTCTGCAGTGGTGCAGGGCTGATGGGCTAGTCCCTGGAGGATGGTGTTGGCCTAGGGGGAGTTGGGCCCAACCTCAGCCACTGTCTTTTCTAACTCTTTCAAGTCCCCAGGTTCCCAAGGATACCAAGCTGCAGGTCGGGCTCCTCCTGGGTTGAGATTGACGGGGAAGGCCCAGAGGGGTTTCCAGTAATCCTTTTCCAGTCTCGGGTCAAAAAAGGGAGCATAGGGGCCGGAGCGATAGCACAGCGGGTAGGGCGTTTGCCTTGCACGCGGCCGACCCGGGTTCGATCCCCGGCATCCCATATGGTCCCCCAAGCACCGCTAGGAGTAATTCCTGAGTGCAAAGCCAGGAGTAACCCCTGAGCATCGCTGGGTGTGACCCAAAAAGCAAAAAAAAAAACAAAAACAAAAACAAACAAACAAAAAAAACAAAAAAGGGAGCATAGGCTCAGACCTGTCTCCCCCCAAAATCTCTTCATCTATTTCATCCTCTATATCCCGACGGGTGATGGGTGGCCCTGAAGTGGCTGCTCGCTTAGTGCTAGGAGACACATGCTGTCTTTCCTTCTGGAAGCATGCTTTTAGGGCTGCTATTGTTGCATGCAAACCTGGTGGGTGCTTTTTGCCTGTTTTTTTCCGCCTGTTGCATAATAAGCTTCTCTACCTGGTCCCAGGTGTCCCACGAAAAGAGATCCTAAGTAGGGATCCAAGGAGCCACGTCAAGAATAGTGCCCCAAATCTTAGATGCCTCGTCCTCAGAAAATTCTAGCCCCAGCTTTTTAGCAGATAGCACAAAGCCTTCAGAGCCAGGTGAGGCACCTTCTGAATGGAGTTGCCTGTGATATTGGGGAATCTTATGGGGTCAAGGAGATCAGGATAGATGATGGTCCCGCTAGGAGACCACCGAGGCAAAGGAAAGAATACAGAGGAGAGGCTCAGCAGCGTCCGCAATAAATGGTGACAAATGGAATGCTTGTTAACGAGTGCCTGACAGTTGCATGGTTTTTCTTCTGTGGGGGACATAAGTTTATCTGGGACTTGTGGCTGTGACCCCCCCTAATCCTCACGGGTGTCTTCAAGCAGTGGGTGTCCTGGTGGCACTTAAGTGCCCAACCCGTGCCCGCGGGGAAAGAGGCGGATGTTGCCGGCCTAAAGGAAGCACAGAATGAGAATGAGACAAGACGCATACAGAACAGATGCTAGGCAACCCATGGGGGGGGGGGGGGAGAAGTGAAAACAAAGTGGGAATTGACCGAAACAGTCCTGGCTCTTCTGATAGTTTGCCTTACTATCTGGGGGCAAAGCTTGAGTGCCCGTTCATTCCCCAACCTGAATTACCAAACCGGGTATCTCTGATGCAGTCGCCTATTTTACTGCATGGATTCGGGGTGACCAGGGGTTCATACCTTTCTTCAGCGACGTCCGTGCTGTCCATGTCCACGCTGTCCCTGTTCGGGGCACCAGATGTCGGGGTCCTGGCCAGTCGTCCCCGGCACACTGGAGTATGAGCCCCAAAGTCACCAGACTTACTTCCTATAGAAGAGGGAGTGGGAAGGCTGGCCGTCTGCTCGCCGCAGGATTCCTACTGCCGAGAAAGAAGCCGACCGAGAAGGTCACAGAGCAGATCGGGGAAGCCTGGTGGTCAAGCAGACTCCATTTATTGATTCTTACACAGGAAATTTTATACACACAATCTAGGGTGGGGGGACATTCCACGCATGTTTACCCCGTGGAACTCAGTACAGATGCCAGTTAATGATTTGTATTCCCCAATCTCAGGGCCATGTTAACTAGCTCAGGTAAATGTGAACTGTCACACCCCTCATCCCATTGTCTCCTCAACCAGAGTGCCTGTGTGTGGATGCAGGAGTGTGTGGAATGCAGGCCCCCTGGCCCCTGTAAACAGGGCCGGCTCTAGCTTTCAGGGGCTGGGGGTTTAGTCAAAGTCTCAGGCCGGCTACTGAGACCCCACAGGAACAAACAGGGTGAGAGACTGAGTTCATCATGTCGACCAAGACCATCCATGGTAACTCACAGGTCCAGAAGGCTGAATATAAACGTTGGACATGGTGGACAGTTCCACAAGAAAATTGACCACATCACATTCAATCAATGGTTTTGCCTGACCAATGTCGCTGTTGTTTCAAAATTCCAAACGGGATAAGGATCACTGTCTCCTTTGTGCAAAATTCTACTTCAGAAAGAAAAAGGGTTGCAAAGTTTACGTTTAAGAAGAAAACTCCCAGAATGACCACCAACTGGGAGCTCTTTGGCACTATTATGGCAACGTGGGAAGATGCAGTCATTGACAACATTGACGAGGAATACGATGGACTGGTTCAGCACCTCCATGACTGTGCGAGGAATGCTGAGAGTGGGAAAGCCACAGACAGACGCCTGTCTTTGGAAACTCTCGAGCTCATTCGCCGACATGGTTTGGCATGAGCCTCAGGCAATCACAAGCTAAAGTCCAAGCTCGCAAAGCTGTGCAGAGAAGTGATAAAGGAAGACCTCAAAGAAATAAGAGCAGCAGTGTTGGCCAACTACCAGACCTAGATGACTGCCCTCAGACATCCTGATGGAGCTATCATATCTTCCAGAAGAGCAATAGAGAGGATTATTCACAACTTCTACTCAGATCTCTTTGACAGCCACGTCTACCTGCCCACATACCAAATTCCACAGGATGGATATGTCATTTCCAACGTCCTCCCTTCTGAAATTCGACACGCCATTTCATTGGTAAAGATGCGTACAGCACCCGGTCCAGACAAGGTAAGACCTGAACACCTGAAGAATCTGCCGCCAGTACTCGTCAATGCATTGGCTCAGCTCTTCACATGCTACCTGTCTGTATGCAAGGTTCCATCTCAATGGAAAACCAGCAGGACCGTTCTGTTGTACAAGAAGGGAGACATCCACGACATCGGCAACTATCACCCAATCTGCCTGTTGTACATTGTCTACTGTCCCATCCCACGGAACTGGATAACGGGTTTCACGAGGAGAGGGTGTGAAAGTGATAGGGAGAGGGGAGACAAACACACACACACACACACACACACACACACACACACACACACATACAGAGAGAGGTGAGCAAAAGCAAAAGAAGAATACTTTATTGTAACTCACAGCACTTATGTATGCTTAGGTTTCAATCTACTTGCATCATGGCCTTAAGGTAAAACTAGAAGTAACTAATGGCACCCGGGGCAACTAGGGGAGATAACAGTAGCTATCCAGCAGGCTGATCTATCTGTTCCTGTTGGCTAACCATCCTGCTCTTGTAAAAATATGCCAGTTCTCCGGTTCTTGAAAAATGGCTTTCTCAACTTGCTTATGCAAATATTTGACCGCAAGCTATACGCCTGAAGGCCCGCTCACCACATCTCCTTCCTTTCTTTTTCTTAGAGCCAGTGTAGCTCCAATAGGGCATTAACCAGTAAAGGAAAGTAGAGGCCTATCCCCCTCCAGAGTTGCAGTCAGACCCAAGCAAAATTAAACCCACTTTTGTAGGGGGGAGGTGTTCTAGGGGCCTAACCTCCGTGCAGATAGGCATGCTCTTTGGCAAGGGTTTGGGATCAGTTCCTAATAGTAGGAGGGAACTCCCTTCCCCGCAGATAACACTGTTCTGCGCTTTGAAGGTGCCCAACCTGGAGAATGAGTGCTGGACTCAAATGCCAGCAGGCGCTGGGAGGCAGAACTTTTCAAGCTTATAGGGCGTCTAACAAGGCACTAGGGTCCTCAACATATCCCCTATATGCTAGATCTAGTCCATGGTAGTGAACTTGTATGGGCTTAGCTTGCAAAGAGTCAAATTGTTGTTTAACGAAGGTAGTCAGGCGTTGAAAGGTTGAAAGGCCCAAAGTCCGAAGGAAATTAATAGCAGTGATCCAATTAAAGGATTAATTTAATTTAATCCTTTAATTAATCCACCAATTAGAGGATGGTGGGTAACAGAGTAGTTAACCAAGGGGAAGTGGAGGACCAGGTTTGAAACCAACTTTGTTCCTGCTCTCGCTGTCTTTTTCAACACTCCAGGCCCGTCGGGACCCTGTTTTGGGGGTGCTAGGAACTAAGGGCAACTGAATCTTAAGTCAAGAAAGCAGATGCCCAGGAATGAATAATATTAGAAGCCAATTAAATCCCAAGTTACAAAATCATAATATTAACTGTCTTCCTTTGTCCATACAAAAAGGACATTGCTTTAAAGTAAACTATTCAAAAGGAGAGGAGAAAGGCAGTATGTCACTCAGGCATATAAAATCTTAGAGTTCTGGGGAATCTGACCTTACAAGTTAACAGAGTCTGATTAGGCTAAAAGGTGGTAGACCAGTTGGGGAAGGGAGCATAGGGAGGAGTTTACAGATAAACACAGTGGAATGGAAGTGCTTTGGGAGCACTGTGATAAACCTAAGCTTCCTGTGGCAAGGGAGAAAAGACAAACCAATGATATCCTGCATCCCATCTCCCCCTTTTCTGTTTACAGAATCACAAAAATTTGAAATAGAAGAACAATTCCAAACACAAAAGTCTCATTAGTTGTACTAAAACTTCAGTCCATCCCTGAACCCAGAGCAGTGCTTGTTGTAAAGTGTCCAATTATCTTGCACTGTCCAGAGGTAATCAGAGTCATTTAGTCACATTTTGAAGAAATAAAGTGTCCGGACCAAAATTTGAAGAGTTGTTTCTGCAACAGCAGCAGCAGTGGTCACAGCAATGAGTCCCAGGGGAGCAGCCTTAGGAGTCTGATGAACTTCATGAAACACTGGATCAGGCAGGGAGCACTGGATCAGGAGCATCACAACTTCTGTCAGGAGTTCTTCAGCAGGGGAATGCAGCCATTCTCTGGTCAGTTCACTGGCAGGCATATATATGCGACCAAGCTTATGTTTGGAAAAAACACTTTTAAAGTTATCAGAGGCTTCGACCATCGGGATTTGGTACTTCTCCATGCCTAGGGGTAGAGAAAGTGACAGGGGAAGCTCTAATACAAATGGATATCCTAGAGAGAAATGAAAAGGTGTTCCTATTAAATGTCATTCCTTCCTCCTTTGGAAACTGAGGCACCTGTGAATTCCAAGGAGAGGGTAAAAGGAAGGAATTTTTAATCCAAAATACAGGGTCCTGGTGTTTTCCATTCCACAACCTGTGAAAGAAGGGTATGAGGAATGTGACCTCATGATAGATTAAAGGAGATAGAGGCCTTTGCTGCAGGCCCTCTGATGTTGACTTCTTCTCTGATTTCCTTGTGGAGTCTTAGGGAAAATTTGGGTGGCTAATACAAACGAATTTCCAGTATCAGGATTAGATATCACCAGGTACGATTAAGAGGTAGATGTGGGTTGGGTCTTTGTGTTGTCCTCAGGGGATGAATCAGGATCAGGAGGACCACTGGGTGGAGCCACACGAGCAGGGTCAGCAATTTCTTTATTAATGTTTTTGGTAGTCTCATCTAGAAGAGAAAAAGAGCAAATCTCGGGGCTTTTGGGATCCCTGAGGTTGTTATGTTATCAAAATGTTTTACTAGCCTCTCAGGAAGCCATCAGGCGGTTCCCTCCTTGATGTCAAAGATGCACACAGAGCCTTGACCCCATATGAGCACAGGATCGGGGCCGTTCCATTGGGCAGTCAAGGGATCTTTCCACAGGGCTGAGGCGTATTGTTCTTTTGTGGTGGGGTGCCAGAACCTATCTGCTGAAGATTTCCTGTGAGAGTCCAAATTTAAGAAATTCAGGATAAAAAGAGCGTGCACCAGAATGTTACAGAGCGCACCTTTAATAGGGTAGATTTCTCCCCCTTTTCGTCGATGAAGAGTATTTTTGAGGGTGAGAGGGGCTCTTTCAACAATCCCTTGTCCTTGAGGATTGTACGGAATACCTGTGCAATGAGTGATTCCAAAAGAGGAGCAGAACTCCTGAAAGACTTTTCCTGTATAGCCAGGTCCATTATCAGTTTTAATGATTTTAGGTTTCCCCATAACAGCTAGACAGGAGAGGGTGTGGGCGAAAACATTCTTTCCTGCTTCCCCTGCTTGTAAGGTCCCATGAAGGAACCCACTAAAGGTGTCTATTGTAACATGCATGTATTTTAATTTGCCAAACTCGGCGGTGTGGGTGACATCCATTTGCTATATATCATTGGGTACTAGCCCCCGGGATTAACACCGAGGTGTGGAGTGGGTAGAGTGGTCATGCAAACAGGACATTGTTTCACTATTTGTCTGGCTTGCTCACAGTTTAGGGAAAGCATTTGTCTCAGAGTTAAGGTGACCCAACAAGTGAGCCTGTTGGGCCAGTTCCACTCTGGTGAGTCAATCAGCCCTGCAAATCGAGTTGCCCCATTGGCCAAGGCATTTCCTTGTGCAAGGGGCGCAGGGAGGCCGGAATGAGTCCTGAGGTGTCCTATAAAAAAGGAAGACCTCCTAGTTCTAATCAAACCCTGAGTCTGTATAAACAAACTTACAGCCTTGGAGCAAGGTTTAAGATAACTTACAGTTTCTAATGAAGGAATAGAGTAGGCAACATAGGCACTATCAGTATACAAATTAAAGGGAATATTATTACAATGGGAGAAAACAGCAAGGACTGCGCATAATTCTACAAGCTGAGCCGAAGTACGTGGAGTTGGAAAGGTGTATGTTTGTTCATTTATTACAAATGCAGCTCGTCCAGTGGAAGACCCATCAGTAAAAATTGTAACAGCCTCGGGAATAGGCTGGGCTCCACAGGCCGAGGGAAAAATGAAGGGAGTAGTTTTAAAAACATTGCAATAATCTATTAGCAGGATAGTGGTTATCTATGGGACCCTGAAAGGAAGCGCAAGCAATAGGCCACATATTTTCATTTTGAAAAAGCAAATCAAGCTGATTTTTTATTTATTTTATTTATTTATTTTTATTTTTTTTAATTTTATTGAATCACCATGTGGAGGGTTACATAGTTCTCAGGATTATGTCAGTTATACAATACTCAAACACCCTTCCCTTCACCAGTGCCCCTATTCCATCACCAACCACCCCAATATACCTCCCGTCCCCTCCCGCCCCCCCAGTCCCCACCCTTGTAAGTGATAAGTTTCACTTCGTTTACGCTTTATCTTGGTTACATTCTATGTTTCAACACATAACTCGCTATTGTTGCTGGGGTTTCCCCCAAAAAAGAAAAAGACAGTCCTACTGTCAAGGAAGCATTTGGTAGTTCTCCATTGCTGAGAATGTAGAGATATTAAGTCCCGCTGTTTGTTACATAACTTTTCTATTTTTTTCCCCCCTCGTCCCGCGCCACCGAGTTCACACCTGTTTAGTAATCACCACACTGCCTGACAAAGGGGAAAAAAAAACCCGAAAAAGATGGTTTTTTTCCATCATCAGCCGGCGTGGGGCTCTGGCTTAGTTGATAATCTGGTAGAATGTCTGCAAGCAGTTTCTGGAACCAAAAGTAATATGCTGGTATCGGCCCCGGCTCGAGATTCCACCTGCGTTGCGCTGTTCCATGTACATAATAATTTATTCCCTTGTATCCCATTCCCACGCCACCAGGTCCGTGTCAGCTTAATGGACATCATACTATGGTTAACGCCACGCCGCGTTTCTTCCCGAGAAAGAAGGATATTTCTTCTCAGCCGGCGTGGGGATATGGCTTAGTTCTTAGTTCTAGTTCAATCTAGAGAGATGGCTACCACTTTGATTGCCTTCAATATTTCAACAAAAGACTTACTATTCTTGCTAGGATTTCCCACCAAAGTCCAACCCGTTGAAAAGGAACCATTTCATATTGGTGATGATTAGATGATATTAGGTCGCGCGGCCATGGCAGCGGCCGTGCGATTTTGGGTTTCTGTATAAAGTCCAGGGAAAATTCTGCCTGAAATACTATTGCTACAGTCTTTTATCCTTTTATGGTGCTCATAAGAAGGGAAAACCTAGAGAAATACCGGGCCCCCGCAGGGGCAGCCTGGCGGAAACGCTCAGTTCACATACTGCAAATTTTTCAGTGGCTGCTGGCGTCCAAAGTAGCTCTTTGGCCTCCTCAGTCGTACTGGAGCAGCGGGCGCGGCGAGTGGGAAGCCCACGTGGCTGCTCTGTCCTTAAGTGTCAGTGGTGGGCCGAGACCGGTACTTCCCCACCCCACGATGTCCCGCAAGCCGCGTCGCATATTTGGGTCTGTGTCTCCATTTTGTGCTCAGAGAAGTGAGGTGGAGACTGTGATGTGCCCAGGAGGGGTTGGGAGAGAGAGAGAGAGATTAAAAAAAAGGGTAACGCCGGGCCCCCGCAGGGGCAGCCTGGTGGAAACGCTCAGTTCACATACTGCAAGTTTTTCAGTGGGCTGCTGGTGTCCAAAGTAGCTCTTTTGGCCTCCTCGGTCATACTGGAGTGGCGGGCGCGGCGAGTGGGAAATCAAGCTGATTTTTAAAATAATGTTGAATCAATTTATCAGGATCTCTGCCAAAGTGTTTTTTGCTATAGTCGCATCCCTGCATGATTATTTCTGCTACCAGAACATAGTAAGGAACCAAAATCTTTCGGGGAGAAGCGGGACCATGGATCCAAGAAATGGGGTTATCTTGGCAAATGAGGCCAGTAGGAGTATGTAAGGTGGCCAGTATGATAAGACAAAACGGTTTCTCATAATTGATTGGCACCAACTAATTGCTGCGATATAGCCAATTCCACTTGAGTCAGTGCCAGCCGAGCCTCTGACGTCATTTCTCTTGGAGAGTCAGGGTTAGGATCACCCTTTAGTATATCAAACAGAGGTTTAAGATCCCTGGTGGTAATATGCAAATAAGGTTTAAGCCAATTTATATTTCCTATCAATTTTTGAAAATCATTAAGAGTTTTTAGATGCGAGGTTCTTATTTGAGTTTTCTGGACCAGGACCTGGCCCCCTTTTAAGTCAAACCCTAGGGGGAAAAAAGGGCTCGGTGGTCTGTACTTTCTCGGGGGCAATTTGTAGACCTGCTCGTGAGAGGTCCTGTACCAATTGATGGCAGCATTGAAGGAGGGTACCTTCATATTCCCCTCCCAGCAAGATATCATCTATATAATGAATGATATAGATTTGTGGCCAATGCACACGAATAGCGTCAATAACTTGGGAGACAAATTTCTGGCAGAGGGTCGGGCTATTGACCATTCCTTGAGGCAAAACTTTCCATTGGTATCTTTTCATGGGTCCTCTAAAATTAATTACAGGAACACTAAAAGCAAATCTTTTCCTGTCTGTGGGATGTAAGGGGAAGGAGAAAAAACCATCTTTTAAATCAATAACAATTTTTTTTATAAGAGCCAGGGATAGCTACTGGGGAAGGCAAGCCATGTTGCAGGGCTCCAAAGATGACCATGGTTCTGTGTACTTTTCTCACATCTTGAAGCAACCGCCAATTGCCTGATTTCTTTTTTATTACAAAAATAGGGGTGTTCCAAGGAGAAGTGGTGGGTTCTATATGGCCTGCGGAGAGTTGTTCCTGCACTAATTGCTCTGTGGCTGCCAGCTATGGCTGGTCAAAGGCCACTGATCAACCTATACCGGATCATCAGAGTTCCAGATTATTTTGTCCGCATGGGGTGCAGGAATGTCGGTGGCCTTTATTAAAAATTTCCCAATCCACTTCTGCCGTTGTTGGGCCTGGGGTGAATAGGATCTGTCATTCCCTGCAATTCTCTTCCCAAGCCTGCTCCTGGTATGAAGCCACTGTTTAACATTTGGGGGGTAACAGGGCTATCGGGCCCGCAGATAAATATATTCATCTGGCTTAGGAGGTCTCTGCCCCATAAACTCACTGTGAGTCTGGGGAGTACATAGGGACATATATTGCCAGACTGCCCAGAGGCATCCTTCCATGGTAGGAAGGAGGCACTAATAGAGGGATTTTGAGATTGTCCAGTGCCCCTAATATGAGTAAGGGAGGCAGTGAAAGGCCAGCCTGAGGGCCATTCCTCCTGTCTGATAACAGTGACATCAGCACCAGTATCTAAGATGCCATCAAAAAAGCTGGGTGGCCATACTAGTCTCCAACAACATAGATTTTAGGTTGAAAAAGATTAGAAGGGACAGTGAAGGTCATTTTCTATTTATCAAGGGATATGTACAACAGGAAGAAATCACACTCTTAAACGTATGCACACCAAATGAGCGACCGGCTAAATACTTAAAACAACCGCTAACAGACTTAAAGGAGGACATCGCTAGTACCACAATAGTAGTCGGAGACTTCAACTGCCTTTTCACTTCTGGAAAAATCAACAAGAACAAAACTCAGCAAGGAAACACTGACTCTGAAGGAAGAAGTGGAAGAGAGAGGGCTAATAGACCTATACAGGGCTTTACACCCAAAAAGAAAAAATTTACAGTTCTTTTCAGTACACATGGAACATTTTCCAAAATAGACCATGTGCTGGGTCACAGAACATACCTCAATAGAATCGGGAAAATAGAAATTGTATCAACTATCTTTTCAGACCACGATGTGCTGAAGATAGAAGCTAATCACACAGATGCAGAGAACCAAATCAAAGACCTGGAAATGAAACAACTCAGTGTTGAACAATTTCCTTCAAAGGAAGGAAATCAAGGAAGAAATAAAAAGATACCTCAAAACAAATGAGAATGTAGACATGAGCTACCAAAACCTATGGGACGCAGCTAAAGCCGTGTTAAGGGGAAAATTTATAGCCCTGCAGGCATTCCTCAGGAAGGAAGAAAGGGCCTACATATATAGCTTGACTTCACAGCTCAAGATCTTAGAAAAGGATCAGCAAAATTAACCCAAACCAGACTGAAGGAAAGAGATAATAAAACTTAGAGCAGAAATTAATGACGTGGAAACCCAGAAAACAATCCGAAAGGTCAATGAAACCAAGAGCTGGTTCTTTGAGAAAATAAACAAGATTGATAAACTGCTAGCAAGACTTACAAAGAAAGAGAGAGATAACCCTAATAAACCAAATCAGAAAAGAAAAGGGGGAACATCACAACAGAAACCAATAAAATTCAAAAGATCATCAGAGGGGCTAGAGCAATAGCACAGTGGGTAGGGCGTTTGCCTAGCACGCGGCCGACCCAGGTTCAATTCCCAGCAACACATATGGTCCACTGAGCACCGCCAGGGGTAATTCCTGAGTGCAGAGCCAGCAGTAACCCCTGTGCATCGCCGGGTGTGACTCAAAAAGCAAAAAAAAAAAAAAAAAAAAAATCATCAGAGACTACTTTGAAAGTCTGTATGCCACGAAACAAGAGAACCTAAAAGAAATGGGTAAATTCCTTGATTCCTACAATCTCCCTGAACCAAGAAGACTTGGAATACCTGAACAGACCCATTAATATCCAGGAAATTGAAACTGCAATCAAAAGTCTTCCCCAAAATAAAAGCCCAGGTGGATTCACTGGCGAATTCTTCCAAGCATTTTAAGAGGCATTCCTCAGGAAGGAAGAAAGGGCCTACAAAGATAGCGTAACTTCACAGCTCAAGATCTTAAGAACTGTTGCCAGTTCTCCTCAAGCTTTTCCAGGAAAGTGAAGAAACAGGAACTCTCCCAAACAGTTTCTATGAGGCACATATCTCCCTAATGCCAAAAGCAAACAAAGACACCACTAACAAAGAAAATTATAGACAATATCCCTGATGAACACCAATGCGAAGATCCTAAACAAAATATTAGCAAATAGAATCTAACAACTCATCAAAAAGATCATACACCATGACCAAGTGGGATTCATCCCAGGAATGCAAGGATGGTTTAACATTCAGAAATGAATCAACATAATCCATCATATCAACAAAAGTATAGATAAAAACCATATAATCATATCAATGGATGCAGAGAAAGCATTTGACAAGATCCAACACCCGTTCATGAAAGAAAAAATTTCACAAAAATGGGTTTTGGAGGAACTTTCCTCAAAATAGTGAAAGCCATCTTGCCACAAACCTATGGCAAGCATTATCCTCAATGAAGAAAAACTAAGGGCCTTTCCCCTAAGATGAGGAACAAGACAAGGATGCCCACTCTCACCACTTCTGTTCAATATAATACTGGAAGCACTTGCAACAGCGGTTAGGCTAGAAAAAGATATTAAAGGCACCCAGATAGGAAAGGAAGAAATCAAAAACTCTCACTATTAACAGACAGTATGATACTATATCTAGAGAAGCCTAAAGCCTCTACCAAGAAACTCTTAGAAACAATACACTTGTACAGTAAAGTCATAGGCTCTAAAATTAATACCCAAAAGTCCATGGCCTTCCTATATGCAAATGATGAGACAGAGAAAAGGGACATGAAAAAAGCAATCCCGTTCACAATCGTGCCCCAGAAAATCAAGTACCTCGGAATCAGCTTGACTAAGGAAGTAAAAGGAACTCTACAAAGAAAACTATAAAATACTACTCCATGAAATAAGAGAGGACATGAGGAAATGGAAACATATCCCCTGCTCATGGTTAGGGAAAATCAACAATTTCAAAATGGCAATACTCCACAAAGCATTATACAGATTCAACTCGATCCCTATAAGGATACCCATGAAATTCTTCAAAGAAATGGATCAAGCAATCCTGAAATTCATCTGGAACAACAAACGCCCACGGATAGCTAAAACAATTCTTGGGAAAAAGACTATGGGAGGCATCACCCTCCCTGACCTTAAACTTTACTACAAAGCGGTAACAATTAAAACAGCATGGTATTGGAACAAAGGCAGAGCCACAGACCAGTGGAACAGGGTGGAATATCCCTACACACAACCCCAAATGTATGATCATCTAATCTTTGATAAGGGAGCAAGAAATGTGAAGTGGAGCCAGAAAAGCCTCTTTAACAAATGGTGCTGGCATAACTGGACAACCACATACAAAAGAATGGGCTTAGACCTCGACCTGACATCACGCACAAAAGTCAGATCAAAATGATTCAAGACCTCAACATCAGACCACAATCCATAAGGTTTGAAGACAAGGTTGGCAAAACCCTCCATGATATTGAAGCTGAAGGTATTTTCAAAGATGACACACAACTGATCAACCAAATGGAAACAGAGATAAACAAATGGGACTATATTAAACTAAGAAGCTTCTGCACTGCAAAAGATACAGTGACCAGAATAGAAAGACAATCTACAGAATGGGAAAGGATATTCACCCAATAACCATCTGAAAAGGGTATGATATCAAGGGTATATAAGGCACTGATTGAATTCTACAAGAAGAAAACATCCAACACCATCAGAAAATGGGGAGAAGAAGGGCTGGAGCGATAGCACAGTGGGGAGGGTGTTTGCCTTGCATGTGGCCCATCCGGGTTCGATTCCCAGCATCCCATATGGTTTCCTGTGCACCACCAGGAGTAATTCCTGAGTGCATGAGCCAGGAGCAACCCCTGTGCATAGCCAGGTGTGACCCAAAAAGCAAAGAAACAAACAAATGTCTATCTAGGATATTAGGGGCCAGAGATTTGGTAAAGGAGTTACGGTGTGGGAGAATGCCAATCCCCACCCGGTTCTAATCCTGGCTCTAGCTCTCAGGCGTTGGCCAACATATAACCTCTCTGTGCCTCAGAGGTTATCTCATCTAGAACACTGTGATACTGAGAATACCTACCTCATGGAGTTGCTGTGGGAGTAAACGAACACCATGTAAACTGCTTGAAGTTCCTGGTCCTTGACAATTGCTCAATAAATGTCACTTATTGTGATGGTTACTGCATTAGCCCCAGGATGAGACAACAGATCCAGGAACAAGACAGGGACTTCTGTTCTCTTCCCCACTGGGGTAGGTGAGTTTTTTTTTTCTTTTTGGATCACACCCGGCAATACACAGGGGTTACTCCTGGCTCTGCACTCAGGAATTACCCCTGGGGGTGCTCAGGGGACCATATGGGATGCTGCGTATCAAACCCGGGTCGGCCGCGTGCAAGGCAAACGCCCTACCCACTCTGCTATCGCTCCAGCCCCTGGGTGAGAGTTTTGATCTTCCATACAGTGCCCCTCCCAGCTCAGCCCTCCCAACCACAGCTGACCCAGTCTCTGATCATCTGGCCTCTGTGTCTCTCCCTGCAAGTCACCTGCAAGCAGTAACAGAGCATCTTGAGTAAAGGGACTGCAATCATTCCTCTTCTGTCAAGCACCCTCAGTAGTTCCCCATCACTGGATTGAGGGTATACTCCATGGCCAGTCATTTGGGCTTCACCTGCTTTCCGGCTTTGGAGCTCACTACCCTCTTACCAGAATCCGCTGCCCTAAGCCACCTGCAGCTGCCAGAGCCCCTCATTGCAACAATATTTACTGTCCGAAGCCTCAAAGGTACATGTGTGTGGCTCTCCCCTGGATTTCCCAGGTTTCCCTCCTCTCTCTTCAGACCCATGTCAGTCCCAGCCCAGTGATGCCTCACTAAAGTCTTCCCTGCTTCCTTGCATACAGATGGTCCATTCCCTTTCGTCCTGTTGGTGGGATTTCTACTTTGGCCTTTCTTAGGGAGATGGATGATGGATGGATGGATGGATGGGTGATAGGTAGAAGGAAGGCACATGGATGTGTGAGTGGAAGGGTGGGTGTGTGGGTAGATGGATGAATAGGTGGATAGGTAGATGAACGGGTGGATGGGTGGATGCATAAATGGGTGGATGGATGGATGATGGTGCAGAGGATCAGAAACCATTGCTGTGGGCTGAGGTCTCCCGAGGGCCTTTGCTTCATCCGTGGGAGTTTCTCACACCCTCCAGAGGCAGAGCCTAGCAGCCGGGAGCTGCTCCAGCAGGTCTAGTCACTGAGCTGGCCCCTCTCTGCACCCACAGTCACCCTTCCTGACAGACTGATCTGTGCCTGATGTAGAAGAGATGAGAAGTCACTCAAAACCCTCGCGGGTGAGGGCAT
>JASTTN010010028.1:1374-24268 GCA_030324115.1 Sorex maritimensis | reverse complement strand
AAAGCCCAGGTCCAGGTGGATTCACTGGTGAATTCTTCCAAACATTTAAAGAAGACCTGTTGCCAGTTCTCCTCAAGCTTTTCCAGGAAATTGAAAAAACAGGAACTCTCCCAAACAGTTTCTATGAAGCACACATCTCCCTAATAGCAAAGCAAACAAAGACACCACTAAGAAAGAAAATTATAGACCAATATCCCTGATGAACACCGATGTGAAGATCCTCAACAAAATATTAGCAAATAGGATCCAACAACTCATCAAAAAGATCATACACCATGACCAAGTGGGATTCATCCCAGGGATGCAAAGATGGTTTAACATTCGGAAATCAATCAACATAATCCATCATATCAACAAAAGTAAAGATAAAACCATATGAATGTATCAATAGATGCAGAGAAAGCATTTGAAAAGATCCAACATCCGTTCATGATGAAAACCCTCACCAAAATGGGGTTTGGAGGAACTTTCCTCAAGACAGTCGAAGCCATCTACCACAAGCCTATGGCAAGCATTATCCTCAATGGGGAAAAACTAAGGGCCTTTCCTCTAAGATCAGGCACAAGACAAGGATGTCCACTCTCACCACGTCTCTTCAATATAGTACTGGAAATACTTGCGATAGCTGGTAGACAAGAAAAAGAGATTAAGGGCATCCAGATAGGAAAGGAAGAAATCAAACTCTCACTATTCGCAGACGATATGATACTATATCTAGAGAAGCCTAAAGCCTCTACTAAGAAACTCTTAGAAACAATTGACCTATACAATAAAGTTGCAGGCTGCAAAATCAATACCCAAAAATCCACGGCCTTCCTATATGCAAACAATGAGGCAGAGGAAAGGGACATGAAAAAAGCAATCCCATTCACAATCGTGCCCCAGAAAAATCAAGTACCTCGGAATCAGCGTAACCAAGGAAGTGAAAGACCTCTACAAAGAAAACTATAAAAAGCTACTCCATGAAATAAAAGAGGACACGAGGAAATGGAAACATATCCTCTGCTCATGGATAGGGAGAATCAATATTGTCAAAATGGCAATACTCCCCAAAGCATTATACAGATTCAACGCGATCCCTATAAGGATACCCATGCCATTCTTCAAAGAAATGGATCAAGCAATCCTAAAATTCATATGGGACAACAAATGCCCACGGATAGCTAAAACAATTCTTGGAAAAAAAGACGATAGGAGGCATCACCCTCCCCAACCTCAAACTTTACTACAAAGCGGTAACAATTAAAACAGCATGGTACTAGAACAAAGGCAGAGCCATAGACCAATGGAACAGGGTGGAATATCCCTACACACAACCCCAAATGTATGATCATCTAATCTTTGATAAGGAAGCAAGAGATGTGAAGTGGAGCAAGGAAAGCCCCTTTAACAAATGGTGCTGGCACAACTGGACAACCACATGCAAAAGAATGGGCTTAGACCTTGACCTGCCACCATGCACAAAAGTCAGATCAAAATGGATTAAAGACCTCAACATCAGACCACAAACCATAAGGTACATTGAAGACAAGGTCAGCAAAACCCTCTTCGATATTGAAGATAAAGGTATCTTCAAAGATGACATGCAACTGGCCAACCAAGTGGAAACAGAGATAAACAAATGGGACTACATTAAACTAAAAAGCTTCTGCACTGCAAAAGATATAGTGACCAGAATACAAAGACAATCTACAGAATGGGAAAGGATGTTTACCCAATACCCATCAGATAAGGGGTTGATATCAAGGGTATATAAAGCACTGGTTGAACTCTACAAGAAGAAAACATCTAACCCCAGCAGAAAATGGGGCGAAGAAATGAACAGAAACTTTTCCAAGGAAGAGATACGAATGGCCAAAAGGCACATGAAAAAGTGCTCTACATCACTAATCATCAGAGAGATGCAGATCAAAACAACCATGAGATACCACCTCACACCACAGAGACTAGCACACATCCAAAAGAACAAAAGCAACCGCTGTTGGAGGGGATGTGGGGAGAAAGGGACCTTTCTACACTGCTGGTGAGAATGCCGACTGGTTCAGCCCTTTTGGAAAACAATATGGACAATTCTCAAAAAATTAGAAGTTGAGCTCCCGTTTGACCCAGCAATACCACTGCTAGGAATATATCCCAGAGAAGCAAAAAAGTATAGTCGAAATGACATCTGCACTTATATGTTCATTGCAGCACTGTTTACAATAGCCAGAATCTGGAAAAAACCCAAGTGCCCTACAACAGATGACTGGTTGAAGAAACTGTGGTACATCTATACAATGGAATACTATGCAGCTGTTAGAAAAAATGAGGTCATGAAGTTTGCATATAAGTGGATCAGCATGGAAAGTATCATGCTAAGTGAAGTGAGTCAGAAAGAGAGAGACAGACATAGAAAGATTGCACTCATCTGTGGAATATAGAATAACAGAATAGGAGACTAACATCCAAGAATATTAGAAATAAGTACCAGGAGGTTGACTCCATGGCTTGGAAGCTGGCCTCACATTCTGGGGAGAGGGCAGCTCAGTTGGAGAAGGGAACACAAAGTAAAATGTGGCTGGAGGCCACATGGGGAAAGGGTGATGCGTGCTGAATGTAGACTAGAGACTGAACACAATGGCCACTCAACACCCCTATTGCAAACCACAATACCTAATCAGAGAGAGAGATAGAACAAAAGGGAATACCCTGCCATAGTGGCAGTGTGGGGTGGGGAGAGATGGGATTGGGGTGGGGGGAGGGATGCTGTGTTTATTGGTGGTGGAGAATGGGCACTGGTGAAGGGATGGGTTCTCAAACATTGTATGAGGGAAACATGAGCACGAAAATGTATAAATCTGTAACTGTACCCTCATGGTGATTCATTAATTAGAAAATAAATTAATTAAAAAAAAAAGAATCTCCAAACCAAGCAGCTCACTGCAGAGATTTAACCAGACACTAATTATCTAAAATTTTAGAATTCCAGGAGCACGTGGCCAAAGAGCGGTCGCTCGACATCTTATGCTATTCATAACAAGCAGTACAGAGTATGGAGGAGATTGTCATAGAAGCAAGGCGTGGGGAGGATGGAGTAGATACTGGGGACATTGGTGGTAGAAGACGTGCACTGGTAGAGAGTTCTGTGTTCGATCATTATATGATGAAATTCAAACATGAAAGCTTTGTAACTGTATCTCATGGCGATTGAATTTTTAAAAAAAGGAGACTCAGGTGAGGTGAGCTAAATGAGAGACTCTGTACCTGGGGATGCAGTGAGAGGGTGTCCATCTATGAGCATAGAAGAGGATTCAGTCCGGGAACATAAAGGTCTGTGCTTTAAGCCACTCAAGCAAAGGAACTTGGTATGGCAAAACAAGAAGACTAAGGCAGGAGGCTTCCTAAATTCCTTACAACAATAATTTTTGGTTTTCGTTATTTTTCTCTTCTTTTGTTAAATTTATTCTATTTTTTTTTGGGTCCCACCCAGCGATGCTCAGGGGTTACTCCTGGTTTTACACTCAGGAATTACTCCTGGCAGTGCTTGGGGGACCATATGGGATGCCGGGGATTTAACCCAGGTCGGCCGCGTGCAAGGCAAACGCCCTACTCGCTGTGCTATTGCTCCGGCCCCATTAAATTTATTCTTAAGATGTCTCGTAACTGGGATATGGGCCGAGCAAGGGAGGAGTCGAAATTAAAAAGTAACCTTCAAGAATTAATAATTAAAAATAATCCTCAGACTCTGGCACAAATTTACCAAAGGCAAGAGAAGAGATATAAAAGGTAATGTTATACTATAGCAGGTAGGGCATTTGCCTTGAATGCGGCTGACCCAGGCTTGATCCTGGCATTCCATATGGTCCCCTGACCCCCACCAGGAGTAATTCTGAGTGCAGAACCAGGAGTAACCCCTGAGCATAACCAGGAGTGGCTCAAGATAAAAATAAATAATTTATTTTTATTTATTATTTATTTATTTTATTTAATAAAATAATATATTTTATTTATTTATATATATAAAAAAATTTTATTTATTTTTTATTTATTTATTCTTTATAAATAAAGAATAAAGAGATAATCTAAATTAAAAGAAAACTTTTATGTAGCGCTGTTTTATTCTTTTCAATGACATTTTGAATATATTTTCTTAATCTGATTTTTGGATTGCTCATAGCAAACTATTTTACCCAGACCTGTGGATCAGCTCATCTGTCTGTGTGAGACTGTATCACTGTATCACTGTCATCCCGTTGCTTATCGATTTGCTCGAGCGGGCACCAGTAACGTCTCCATTGTGAGACTTGTCGCTACTGTTTTTGGCATATTGAACACGCCACAGGTAGCTTGCCAGGCTCTGCCATGCGGGTGGGATACTCTCAGTACTTTACCGGGTTCTCTAAGACTGACCGGTGTCTTATTCATGTGTCAGGTCTGGTTCACGTCTTTATGTTATGTGCTGTGATCTTCAAAAAGCTTGAGGTATCATCTTGTGAATAAACACCCTTCCAGTAGGCCAGAGCAATAGGACAGCGAGGGCATTGCCCAGCTGACCCAGATTCAATCCCTGGCATCCCAGATGGTCCCCCAAGCACTGCCAGGAGTAATTTCTGAATGCAGAGCCAGGAGGAAGCCCTGAGCACTGCCAGGCATGACCCAAAAGGACAAAAAAAACCAAAAACAAAAACAAACTATCCTTCCAGCTTGCCAGGTTCTGCCAGTGTGGGTGGGATACTCTCAGCAGCTTGCCGGGCTCTCCGAGAGGGACGGAGGAATCGAACCCGGGTTGGCTGCATGCAAGGCGGCCCTATCCCCTATGCTATCGCTCCAGTCCTCACAATGGAGGTGTTTCTGGTGACCACTTGAGCAAATTGATGAACAACAGGACGACAGTGCTACAGTGCTACCCTTCCAGAGAAAGCCAAATTCACACATATTTTCTTTAAAACCTTCTAATTCAAGGCCTCCTGTGTTAAAGACCCAGGAAAGTTCATTTTTCACTCCTCCTCTTTTGGAGGAAGCTGCAAGCTGGTGGAACTTATCTATTGACTGTTTGCTAATAAATCTGTCCCTCACAGAGACTGATAAAAAGGTAGGTGAAAAATAGTCACTTTAAATTTCAAGAGTATAGGGGCCAGAGTTCAGTGGGGAGGGTGCTTGCCTTGCATGCAGCTGACCAGGTTTGATCCTGGGCAAAATATTCTGTCCCCCAAGTTCCACCAGGAGTGATCCCTGAGCCCCGAGCTAGGAATAAGCCCTGAGAACTGCTAAGTTGGCTTCAAATATAAACAAATAAATAAAAATAAAGTTCAAGAGTGTGCTCTTTAACTTCAATCACATTGAAGTAGGTGATTAAATAACTGTGAATAACTGTGAGGCTTCCTTTCATGCAAGCTGAGACCCAGCATCAATCAACAATTAGGCTGTCCTTGTCTTACAAATGTAGGTGTGATTTCATTTTGGATAAAATCAATCATCGAAATTTATTTCATCAATTGTAAGGGGAAACCTTTTTTTTTTGGATCTTTTATTTTTTATTTATTTTTAAATTTTATTTTAGTAGTGAATCACTGTGAGACAAAGTTACAGACTTACAGATTTTCATGCTTACGTTTCAGTCATACAATGATTGAGTGCCCATCCCTCCACCAGTGCCCATTTTCCACTACCAATGGTTCCAGCATCTCTCCTACCACCCCCACCCTGTCCCCTTCACCCCACCCTGCCTCTATGGCAGGGCATTCCCATTTGCTCACTCTCTATCTTTGGGTGTTGTGGTTTGCTACAGAGGTATTAAGTAGGCATCTCGTTCGGTCTATTTTCAGCCTGTCTCTCCCATCCCTAGTGGGCCCGCCTAGAACCCTTTGCTTGGTGATTGTAAGGGAAAACTCTTAAAGCAGAAGCACAGAATTATTCAAATTAAATCAAAAGATCTGTGTTATTTAATAAACATCAGTAGTTCAAACATTCTCTCAGAGATATTTGAAATTTTAATTTTTTCTAATTTTATTAAAGTACCGTGACTTACAAAGTTATTCATAGTTGAGTTTTAGACACAAACTCTCCCAGCACTGATCCCACCACCAGTGTCAACCTGAAGCTTCACCGGTGTTCCCAGGTCGTTCCCATACATCCCTCTGTCATCTTGACAGGAACCTTTTCAAGTTCGGTTGATAAAGTTTGGGCCTCATGATTTCAGTGTTGTTGACTTTGTAGTGTGGATATTTAGCTCTGTTATCCCTTAACACCACCTTTGTATCTGTATCCTCTTGACCCCTGCGCCCACTGCTGCTTGTTACAGCTTCTCTTGTCCCCCTACTCTGTTTCTTTCATCTCCTCCCTGTACTCTGGGGCCAAGGATGACCAATGCACCCCCCACTAGAAGCCATTGTATTCCCTCACAGGTATTTGAAATTTTAATAAAAGCCATAAAACCTTTTTAAATTTGCTTTTTTTGGTCACACTGAGGGGTTACTCCTGGTGTTGCACTCAGGACTTACTCTTCACGGTGCTCGGGGCAACAAATGGGATGCTGGGGATTGAACCTGGGTCGGCCACATGCAAGGCAAACACCCTCTCTGCTCTACTACTGCTCCAGCCCCATAAGAAAACTTCTTATGTCTGAATGTCAGTCTCTCCTACTTTTGCTTTGCTTCTGAATGGAGTTACTCAAATACCTGGCTAAAAATGTATACGTGTGAGATAATTCTGATGAATGAAAATGTAGTTGAAAATGTAGTGGTTCATATTTGTCTAGGGTCAAAACTGGACATACAGTCCAATCATGGGGAGTTTATTGTCTATGACATAGGAACGAGCCCCTGGTCTCTAAACAGGATAGTTTAGATGCTTGATCTTGCAAGGTTTTTGGTTGGTTTGGGAACATGATCACTGTGTGAGTAGCAACGGAATTTCCAAGTAAGGTACACAGAGGAAAAGTTTCATCCTGATAAATAAGCTGGTTGCTTGAGAGAGAATGTAAAGGAATGTATAGAAAGTAGAAAGCTGAGGGTTGCATTTTAGGAAAAGGAACTATGCAGTCCAGCTGTACTGTCATCAGGATCTTAAAAGTGTTTTAATATCTGGAATATAAATAAAAGCAGACTGAGAAATTTTCTTTGCTAAAAGATAAAAATTTGATAAAACTGGTGTTTTTTTCAGATTATAAATTGTGTTTCATTAATCTGCCAAAAAAAATATAGGTAAATTTAAGTAAACCTTCTCTTGATTTTAGGATAAACTATGTTTTATCTACAGCTTTAATATCTTTGCCACTATGTTTCAATGGCCAAATGAGAATTGTTTTGTGGCAATCTGTATATTAAACTTTTTAATACCAGTGGGACAAATTTTCCCAGAAATAAAAATATCTAAGAAATGGGGCTGGAGATATAGTACAGTAGGTAAAGTGCTTACTTGCTCATACCCAACCCTAGCTGACCCCATGGTTCAATCCCCGGCATCCCATCCAGTTCCCCGAGATTGCCTGGAGTAATTCTTGAGTGCATGGTTCTTAGCAGTGTTCTTAGTGGGCTAGAAAGAGTACAGGGTGGAAGGCGCTTTCCTTGCATGCAGCAGACTGGGGACTGGGTCACTGTACCATATGGTCCCCCGAGCAGCACCAGGAATAAGCCCTGAGAACTGCTGAGTTTGGGCCCAAAACAAAACAAACAAAACATAAAGAGTTTCTAAGATATCCAATAATATTTCCCCCATTTAAATATGTGCAGTTTTTAAAAAGATGATATGATATATAAATCAGATCTATTCGGTATGTTTGGATTTCATATTTTAAAATATGCTTGGGCCTTTTTAACAAGTAGTGCTGGGAAAACTCTGAAGCTACATGCAAAAAAATGAACCCAGACCTCTTTCTGACACCATGCACAAAAAGTTCAGATAAAAATGGGTTAAAGACCTCAATATCAAACCAGAATCGATAAGCTTCCTGTAGGAAATCATAAACATAACCCTCCATTACAATGAAGTAAGAGGCATCTTCAAAGATGAAACACCACTGACCAGCAAGTCAAAGCAAAGATAAATAATAGAACTACATTAAACCACAAGCTCCTGCACCGAGAAAAAAATCATGACCAAAACACAAAGACAGCCCACAGAATGAGAAAAATTGTTTATCCAACACCCACCTGATAAGGGTTAATATCAAAGCTATATAATCCACTGATAGAACTTTCCAAGAAAGAAACATCAAAAAAAGGGGCAAAGAAAATAACAGAAACTTCCTCAAAGAAGAAATACAAATGGCCAAAAGGCACATTTAAAAAAATGCTCTACATCACTAATCATCAGGGAGATGCCAATCAAATAGCACAGAAACCTGAACACATCTGAAAGAATAACCAGTGCTGGTGTATGCAGGGAGTGGGAGGGGGGATGGAAAAGAAAGGACTCTTAGTCACTGTAGGTGGGTTCACCAACCGGTCCAGTTGTTTTGGAAACAGTATGGATACTCCTCAAAAAAACTAGAAATGAGCCTTCAAATGACCCAGCACAATAGGCTCACACCACCCCTGGCTCTCTGAAGGCTGCTGCCTACCTCCATGCCCCCACAGCTCCCATCCACACCGAGACCATCTCATCTGTCCAAGGACGAGTCGCCTGGAGCCCCAGGTGCTGTAGGACCCCCCAGTCTAACGGAAACCAACGGCTTCTCCTGCGCTGCCTCCCACGCCCGGCCAATCCCTCCCCGAGCCAGGACCCACCTGCGCTGTCAGCTCTCAGCAGAGGCTCAGCAGCAGCAGCACGTGCCCGCCCAGCTCCCCACCGCACCCCAAGCCTGCCCAGGAGTCCCGATCCTCCCCGCCTTTGCACCACACGCCTGCTGCTGGAGCTCATCCCCGGGCCATCATTACCAAACTCTGCCAAGGTACTTCCTAGGCCTCCTCACAGGGTCCTTCACTCTCGGGGAGTAATCCATCAGGGGGACCCTTCGGGAAGTCTAGGGCCACCTCGGAGACAGCTGAGGCCAATTGGGGCCAGTGAGGAGGGGGTGGGTGGAGTATCAGAGCCCCCAGTCAGAGGTCTGCTGGGCATACTGCCCTCCCTGCTGCAAGTTCCCTCTGGCCCCAGGTCTGTTTCCTTTAAAACTATAGAATAATTGCACTCATTTGTGGGATACAAAAACATGTGTGAGACTATTAATGAGTCCAGGAGAATTGGCCCACGATTGGAAGCCTTCCACAAGGGTGATGAGAGGGTAGTTGGGACAGAGAAGGGACCCCTATGGCCATGATACTTAGAAATGATCACTCTGGACAAGAATGAATGCTCAAAGTAGGTAAGGGATATACACGATAACCTTTCAGTACCAGTACTGCAAACCATACTGTACAAAAGGAGAAACAGAAAGAGACAGAAGAAAGGCCTGCCTGCGTGGCCACTCCAGGTATTGGGTGGAAGTAGGGAAACTCGGGACATTGGTGGTAGGATATGTACACTAGTCCACTGGTAACAAGACTGATGTTGGAACATTGCATATGTTCCAGTCATGGGCTGAAGCAATAGTACACGGAGTAGGGTATTTGCCTTGCATGTGGTCGATCTGTGTTCGATCCCCAGCATCCCATATGATCCCTTGAGCACTGCCAGGAGTAATTCCTGAGTGCAGAACCAGAAGTAACCCCTATGCATTGCCGGGTGTGACCCAAAAAGCAAACAAACGGGCTGGAGTGTTAGCGCAGCAGGTAGAGTGTTCGCCTTGCATGCGGGAGACCCAGGTTCAATTCCTAGCATCCCATATGGTCCCCTGAGCACCGCCAGGAGTAATTCCTGAGTGCAGAGCCAGGGTGCATCACTGGGTGTGACCCAAAAAGCCAAAAAAAAAAAAAAAAAGAGGAAACAAACAAACCCCCAATCATTAACAACTTCATAACTGCATCTCCCAATGAGTTAATTAAAAAAAAATTTTGGTGCTCGGAGGATGGGCCCCAGAGCAGCAGTACAGCGGGTAGGGTCCTTACCTTGCATATAGCCAACCCAGGTTAGATCTACAGCACCACATGTTGGTTATTTGCTTGGGGGCATTTTTGTTTGTTTCTTTCTGAGCCATATCTGGCGGTGCTCACGGCACACTCCTGGTGGGCTTGGGGGACCATAGAGGGGGCTGAGGATAGAATCTGTGTTGGCTAACCCTACCCGATGTACTATCCCTCCAGTACCCCGGCATCATGCATGATTTTCCCCAACCCGCCAGAAGTGATCCCTGAGTGCAAAGCCAAGAGTAAGCCCTGAACACGCCCACCAAATGTAGCCCAAAAACCAAAAGAAGAAAAAGGGAAAAAAAAAGTGCTTAGGGCTGTGGAGATAGTACCCTGAGTAGAACACTTGCCTGCTGACCCACATTCAATCCTTGGCACCACATGTGGTCCCGTGAGCATCGCCAGGACAACTTTCATCTACATGGAAAGCCCCGATGGGGCTCTCTCGGGGAAATCTTAGAAAAACAACTTTTGCAAAGAAAAACCGTACACATACCATGATAAGAATAGGCTAAAGCAAGCAGTGACTGCACGCCTGTGCGCAGCTACCAGTTTCTCCCCCCCCCCCCCCCCTCCCTCCCTCCCTCCCTCCCTCTCCCCACGCCCCTGCTCTCTCTCTCAAAGTCCTTCCAAAAAGAGGAGAGAGCTAGGAAATCCCAGCTCAGTCAGGACTGAAATATCGGTTTTCTAAACTGAGGTCAGCCGCCCACCCCCTCCAATATGGGGGCGGGGGGCGTCTCGGGACTTCAAACACGGGGATCTGAAGTGTGGCTGGGCTCTGCGAATCCCGGGTGTGGCTCCCAAGCAGGTTAGCCGCACTTCCTCTGGGCAGCCTCGCCACTACGCCCCGCTTCACCGCGAAGCCGAAGTCGGTGAGACACAGCAGCCGACACGGCCGACAGAGCCGACAAGCCGACACGGACAACGGACACAGTCCCGGCAGCTCATCTGACCAAGGGCAGCTCCCGGAGCTGTGGACCCCCAGCCTACTGTCCCCGGTCCTCCTCCCCGCTGTGCCCCGCGCCTCGGCCCCCGCCTCCCGCCCTCCGCGCCGAGACCCACCTGCGCTGGGCAGCTCGCAGAGGAGGCCCAGCAGCAGGAGCAGCAGTAGCAGCAGCCCGCCGAGCTCCCCGCGGCGCCCGGAGCCGGCACTCGAGCCCCGGGAGCCCCCGGTCCTCCCAGGCGCCGCGCCGCGCGCACGCTCGCTGGAGCTCATCCCGGGCCGTCGTCACCAAGCTTTGCAAAGGTACTTCCGAGGCCTCCGGAACTCGCAGGGTCCTTCACTCGCGGGACGCAATCCTTCAGGGGGACCCCTCGGGAAGTCTAGGGGCACAGCGGAGACAGCTGAGGCCGATTGGGCGGGTGCGGGGAGTGGAAGGGTGGCGGGTGGGCGGAGTCTCTCCGGTAAGGCTCCAGCCAATCAGCGCCGCCCGTCAGAGGCGCAGAACCCGCGGGCGGCTCGAAATCTGTTCTGCTTTCTAAGACACCCGCGCCCGGATTCTGATTTTCTGGAGCAGCGAAGTTCTCTGAAAATATGGCGGGCGCCTCGGCTGGAAGTATTGAGCGTGGACGAGGAAGCTCAACACTTTATTAAAAAGAATAGTTCAATCATGTGACCGGGGGCGAGGCGCTTGCCTAGCATGACGACATCCCGGGCTCAGCCACCCTCCCGAGTCCCCGCGGCTCACCAAAGCCCCTGCTCCTCCCCAGCACGGGCTGGGAGAAAACCTGCAGCTGCGAGCGCGGTCCACCCCTCACCCAACCCCGCCAAGTTGGATCGGTAGCAGCCCCTTACAAACCAGAAGAGACTTCATATCCTCCTTCAGCAGAACCTGAACTGTGATCAACTTTTACAACCTCCCCCACCTTTTATTTTTCATTTTTGGCTTTTTTTAAAGTATCATCTTAATTTTTGTTTTTTAATTTTTAATTTTTTAAATTTTGTAATGAATCACCATGAGGTTCAGTTTCAGACTTACAAACATTTTTTACCCTAATTTTCTTCATTTTTTTAATGTATCACCATGAGCTACAGTTAGACTTATAAACTTTCAGTGTTTACGTTTCAGTCATACTATGATCCAGTACCCATCCCACCACCAGTGCCCATTCTCCACCACCAGTGATCCTAGTATCCCTCCCACCCCCCTCCCATGCCCCATTTGGGGCAGGCACATTCCCTTTTACTCTCTCTCCTTTAGGGTGTTGTGATCTGCAATGCAGGTATTAAGTGGCCATCATGTTCGGTCTATAGTCTACTTTCAGCACATATCTCCCATCCCGAGCAGGTCCTCTAAGCATCCTTTACTTGGTGTTTCCTTCTCTATCTGAGCTGCCTTTTCCCCCAGTATGTGAGGCCGGCTTCCTAGCCATGGAGCAATCCTCCTGGTCCTTATCTCTATCCTTGGGTGTTAGTTTCCCATTCTGATACTTTATATTCCACAAATGAGTACAGTCATTCTATGTCTGTCCCTCTCTCTGACTTTTTTCACTAAGCATGATACTCTCCATGTTGATCCACTTAGATGCAAATTTCATGACTTCATCTTTTCTAACAGCTGCATAGTATTCCATTGTGTAGGTGTACCAAAGTTTCTTTAGCCAGTCATCTGTTCTCGTGCACTCTGTATTTTCCAGATTCTGGCTATTGTAAACAGTGCAGCAGTGAACATACACCACCTTTTTTAGAACGCAAGGGGCATCAACTCTTAGTGTAAATACACTTTTTCCCATCAGCGTTTTCAATCTTCTACTTCACTGTTCTCTCTCAGATCACTAAAAGAGTTTAATCTGAACTGCAGAGACATCTTAATCGGCTGAGTGCAGGCTCTGCGAAAATGGGATTCAGGGCTTTGATTCTCCGCTCCACTTGGGCTGAACCACACTGACCTGAATCAGGATTGGCCCCTGAGCACCACCATGTTGGCACTGGAACAAAGTAATAACAATAAAATCAAACTAAGGGCCTAAGAGTAGTATAGCAGGTAGGGCACTTGGCGTGCACAAGACCCCAGGTTCCATCCCTGGCACCCCTGGTCCCCCATGCACTGCCAGGAATGGATTCCTGAGCACAGAAACAAGAGTACGCCCTGTGCAGAGCCGGATGTGCCTCAAAAATTTTTTAATTAAATTTAAGGAATATGATCTACACAGACAATAGTAAAGGTAAACATACATTCTGGTGGGTGTGTAATATTAGAGTGATGTCTGAGTGAAACTCTATCCTTCACAGTACTGTAAATCATATGCCTAAAATTTTTAAAGTTAAAAAAAGTATGGGGGGTTGTTTGTTTGTTTGTTGTTGTTTGCTTTTAAAGTCACACTCAGCAATGCTCAAGGATTACTCCTGGCTCTGCACTCAGGAATCACTCTTGGCGGGCTTGGGCAACCATATGGGATGCCGGGGATCCAACGCTGGTCAGCCTCTTGCAAGGCAAATGCCCTATCACTGTACTATGGCTCTGGCACAAAAAGTTAAGTGTACTAAGTACAGGGGAGAAAATTTTTTTCTACAGAAAGTCACAGGCAGAGAAGGATCAAATACCAGCATGTTGTCTGTCAACTTCGGGTCAGACTTTCTTGCCCTACAGCTTTGGTTTTATGTTGTTATTGGGACTTTTTTTGTGGGGGGAGGAGCGGAGTAGGGTTTGGGGGCCATATCTGTGCGTCTCCTGGCTCTATGCTGAGGGATCACTCTTGGCAGTGCTCAGGAGTGTGCTGTATGCAAGGCAATCATCCCAAGTCAGTTATTATCTCCCCATCCCAGTGGCTCTCCAGTTTAAGTGTCTGGTCTCCAGACAGTTTTTGTTGTTGTGGCTCTCTGAAATTTACTGCCAAGGGACTCCCTATCTGTCAACCATCTGTATCACAGCTATTCTGTGAACAAACTGGGATTCATCAGTATTTCTATTGAGCATGTTATTGCCTAGTTAGGTCTAGCTACAGAATTCTAAACCACAGCTCTTCAAGCCCATGGGTTTTCTTTTTTCTTGTTTGTTTTGTTTTTTTAATTGTATCTCCATGAGATACAGTTCAAAGCTTTCATGTTCTAGATTCAGCCATATAATGATCAAACACACATCCCTCCACCAGTGCACACTTTCCATCACCAGTATCCCCAGTATACCCCACCCCCACCCCCACCCCAGTCCTCACCCTGCCTCCATGGCAGGCAATTTCCCCAATACTCTCTCTCTACTTTGGGGCATTATGTTTTGCTTGAATTTTCCCACCATTCAAAGCCTGCCTGCCAGGGGCAGATGCTACATCATTTATTGTCCATTTTGAATATCATGGGTGCCGCGGCCTCACACTTCTGGAATCCTAGATTGTAAACGGTTGGTTTCCAGAGACATTTCTGTAGGGCACTAATCCATTCTGGACCAGGGCTGTTGGTGCACTAAGATGGCGCCCATAGGCACATTGTGGGTGAGACAGCCAGGCCTATGAGCAGGTGAGGACCTGGGGAGGGACAGCCTGGCGACTCTGCCGCCATGTTGCATGAAGATTTAGTCCTGGAACCTGCATACCTGGGCCTTGCTTGTGGAAGCTCTTGGTTGCTGGAATTCCATCTGGAATAGGCGGGGAGACTACACCTGCTCCATCTGGGGTTTCCCGATGAAACTGGCTCCATATGGGGCCTGGGGGTATCTCCATCTCTTTGGTGTCTTCCAGGACTCACTGCTGTGTCTCTGGCTTTTGATCTCTTTCAAGATTCATTTATGTGTCTCGGAAGCAAGGCCAGTAATAGAGTTTACAGGGTGGCGCTGGAGTTGGTTTGTGGGGGTGTGACAACCAGTGCTAACATGTGTATTGGGATGTGGGGGGAGGTAGCCCACCCCAACTCTGTGAAAGCCTAGAGACTTCAGTCCCAAAACCCGCATACCTGAATTTTCAGCAGATTTTATCTTGGTGAGGTCTGTTCTGAGTCGGTGAGTCAGGCCAGGGGTATGGTGGTGATTTTGGATTGTGGTAGCAAGCAGCTGCTGGGGGCTCTAAGCTGCCCCCCTCTTGTTTACCCCAGTCTGTTCAGCCATGCGCGGGTCTGAGATAAACTGTGACTTTTGATCTCTTTTGAGATTATCTATGAGTCTCTGAAATAAGGCCAATAAATGAGCTTATATAGCTGAACCAGAGGTGGTTTATTGGCATGGCTCCCTCATACCTAACTTTTGGCCATGTAATTTCTTGGTCAACCTGGTCCCAAGTTGTTGGGGTCTGGCCAGAGGCACAGTGGCAATTTTGGGGTGTCAGGAAGCCTAAAGGCACCATCAGGCTGCTGATGCACTCACCCCGCAGGTATAGGTTGACCTGTTGGCGGCAGCATTCCCCCTTTCAAGCACATGTTTTTCCTTGAACACATATAACCTGCTTGCTTGTCTCTGAGTCTGTTGGCTCCCTTGCTTGCTCTTTCAAGTCTGTGTTTCTCTTGAACACGTTCTTTTTTATTTTTTTTATCTCTTTTTTTTTGGGGGGGGGTCACACCTAGCAATGCTCAGGGGTTACGCATGTCTCTGCACTCAGGAATCACTCCTGGAGTTACTTGAGAGACCATAGGGGATACCCAGGATTGAAACCGGGTTGGCCGCGTACAAGTCAAATGCCCTACTCCCTGTATTAGCACTCTGCCCCCTTTAACATGTTCTTTCTCTCTCCCATACTCCACATCCTTCTAAGAAAGTTTCAATTAAAATTATTTTGCATCAATAATAACAAAACAACAACAGAAGGAATTCTAAAACTCTAACTCATACCTCTTGTCTTCAACTATGTCCTTGAGCGTGTCTAGCCAAAAAGTATTCTTCTAGGATTCGACACACCATTAAATAACATCCTCAATAGAATATACTGATGGAACCAAATTTGTTCTCAGATTAACTGGGATACAGGGAGCCTCTTGGCAGTAAATTTCAGAGAGCCATGATAGCAAGAAATGTGGGGGGAGTCAAAAAGCCTTAAATGAAGAAAAGCTAGCAGAAACAAGCTTTTAGAGAGGGGCCAGAGAGATAGTACAGGGATTACGGTGTTTGCCTCCATGTGGCTGAACACAGTGCTACTGCATATGGGCAACTGAGCACTGCCAGGCGTGACTCCTGAGCACAGAGCCGGGAATAAACCCTGAGCACTCTCAGATGTGGTCCCCAAACCAAAAATAAACAAAACAGCTGACAATGATGCTTCAATATTGTCTTTTTGTGGACTTTCTATTTTCTTTCAGTTTTGGGGCCACACCCAGTGGTGCTCAGGACTTACTCATGGCTCTGTACTTGGGGATCACTCCTGGTGAGCCTTGGGGACCGTATGGGGTGTTGAGGGGTTGCACTCAGGTCAACTACTTGCAAGACAAGTGCCCTATCTGTGGTATTATTCCCCCTCACCCTCAATTTTACTTTTAAACCAAAGCACCATGATTTACAAAGCTTTCCATGATTGAGTTTCAGGCAAGCAATGTTCCAACACCAATCCTATCAGTATCAGTATCAACATCTCTCACCAATGTCCCCAGTTTCCCTCCCACCCCTGGCCTGCTTCTTTGTTAGGCATTTAAAACTAAATTTTAGGCACGTGGTTTTAATACTGTTACTGATGGCGTTTCCAATAATACATCCTCCACTAGAGGAACCACTTCCTTCCAACACTGTCCCCCTGTTCCCCTCCCCAATCTATCTCCCTACTTCCCTTCCTGGTGGTGGGCTGCATATTGAAAATCAGTTCTCAGATTCTTCCCACATTTGCTACTCCCATACTGTGTTTCTTTATATCTCACATAGGACATCATCCTGTGTCTGTCCCTCTCCTTTTAGCTTCACTCAGCACAATATTCTAGATACATCCACACTATACTCCAATATTCAACATCCTTCTAAGCTTTCTCCAATAATTTGGGAGGTACATTAGAAAAACCACAGTAAAGGAAAATGAGAGAGGAGGAAACATAAAACCCAGATCTTCAGGCAAAATTAAAAAAGAAACAAAACACTGTACTATTTCTCCTCTAATGAGATGACCATATTCATGTCCTGGTCTTTTCCATTCACGTATATATTAACAACCGCAGGTGTTAATTGTCTACTACAATGCATAAAGTATTTCGTTTCTTTATTTATTCTTTATTTATTTATTAATTTATTAATTACCCTACTATTATCTAAGGAGGGTACAAAAAAGCAAGACTTACAAAATATCAGTGTCTAACTGTTAGACATTTGTTCCAATTTAGGTCTATTCTGTGAAAGGGAAGGAATTATAGGTACTATAGAAGCACAGAAATGGGGCTGGAGCAGTAAGTAGCACAGCAAGTAAGGCATTTGCCTTGCACGCGCCCAACCTTGGTTTGATTCTCAGCATCCCATATGGTCCCTCAAACACCACCAGGAGTAATTCCTGAGTGTGATTTCCCACCCCCCCCCACTGCCCAGAAAAAAGCAAAAAGAAAAAAATAGAAACACAGAAACCACTATGTTCAGAAATCACTCATAAAAACCACTATGTTCAGAAATCACTCACAGCTGTCTATCTGCTCTAGAAAATCATTCTAAAAAAACAAGAATTTCTGTAATAATTTCTAAAAAGGTCATTCTTTCCAAAGCTCTATTATGAATTTCATATAAATATTCTATGAAAGTGAGAGAGTGAAAATACGCATGCATCACAAAAGAAATGTATGCAAATTTAGAACTAAGATCTTGTCAGAAAAAAATTAAAGTACACAAAAAAATTAAAGTACAACTCTAGTAATCATTACTCAATGCTATAGAACAAGAGGTAATTATTGCACAAAAATCACAAGAATTTTAAATAGTTGTGTTTGACCAAAGAAAAGCCATAAAAGGGGCTGGAGCAATAGCACAGACGGTAGGGCGTTTGCCTTGCATGCGGCCGACCCAGGTTCGATTCTCAGCATCCCATATGGTACCCTGAGCATCACCATTCCTGACTGCAGAGCCAGGAATAATCCCTGTGCATCACCGGGTGTGACCCAAAAAACAAACAAACCAAAAAAAAGCCATAAAAAATGTATTCAATATTAAGGAGCACAGAAAAGGTTTTTTAAAGGAAATAATCTCTAAGACACCACCGCTCTTTTTTTTGGGGGGGTCACACCTGGCAATGCACAGGGGTTACTCCTGGCTCATGCTCTCAGGAATTACTCCTGGCAGTGTTCGAGGGACCATATAGGATGCTGGGAATCGAACCCAGGTCAGCTGTGTGCAAGGTAAACGCCCTACCCTCTGTGCTATCACTCCAATCCCACCGCTACTCTTAAGAGGAATTATTTCCGAATAGTTACAGCAAGAGTAAAGTTCTGAAAGGAGGCAAATTCAAATTGCTTTAACAACCAAAGGAAAATGATGGACAGGAGTAGTAATTTGTGAAGCAACAAGGCACAAAACAAAGACAGTGGGTGCACTGAACACCTCAGTGTGTTAAGTCTACACAGAGACTCCGAGAGGAGGACAGGAATTTAAATATTCACATAGCACTTAAAGTGAGCATTTAACCAAAAGTATAGAGAGTATGGGGAATATTGTTTGCCATGGAGGCAGGGGGAGGGTGGGAAAGGGGGGGGCTATACCCGGAATGTTGGTGGTGGGGAATGTGCACTGGTGGAGGGATGGGTGTTTGATCATTGTGAAATTATAACCCAAACATGAAAGCTTGTAACTATCTCACGGTGATTCAATAAAATTTGAAAAAGAAAGATAAATGAAAAAAATTTTAAATAAAGTGAGCATATAAGGTGCCAAAGAGATAGTACAGTGGGGAGAAATGAGCTTGCCTCATATATGGCTGATCCCAGTTCAATCCCTAAGACCCCATATGGTCCCTGAACCCAGCTAGGAATGATCCCTGTGCATGGAACCAGGAATATGCCCTGAGCACAGCCAGGTGTGGCCCCCAAAACGAAAGCATACAACACTTTGCAAAAATGATTTTGTGTGTGAATAATTGGCAAAGAGAATGATGTTAAATTTTACTTTCTCTTACCTTTCAAGCACTCAGACAAGTTACTACTAAGGATTGCAAATAAGAGGGCTGGAAAATAGGACAGCAGGTGGCTGCCAGGGTTTGGGCAGGGTGGGGGCTCTCTCCCTCGAAGGCACCCCACAGTTTTCAGGGGGAGACCGGTGTATAATGAATTTTTGTGGGAGGAGAGAAATAAGCTGACTGCCGACCAGCCAGAGGCCTGGTTCCTGTTCCTCAGTCCCTTGCCTGCCCTTTGCCTGTTGTCCAGCCAGGGGAGGCAGCTCTCGGCCACCGAACACTCGAGTTCTGCAAGTCCAACCTTATGGTTAACAGCCTGCACTGACCCAAAAACAAACAAACAAAAAAAAGGGTTAAAGATCTCAATATCAAACCAGAATCGATAAGCTTCCTGTAGGAAATTATAGGCAGAACCCCCATTACATTGAAGTAAGAGGCATCTTCAAAGATGAAACACCACTGACCAGCAAGTCAAAGCCAAGATAAACAAACGGAACTATGTTAAACACAATAAGCTCCTGTGCTGTGAAAGAAATCATGAGAGAGCCCACAGAATGAGAAAAATTGTTTATCCAACACCCATCTGATAAGGGTTAATATCAAAGCATATATACATATATATACACACATATATATAAGCCACTGATAGAAAGAAAGAAACACCCAACCCATCAAAAAACAGAGCAAAGAAAATAACAGAAACTTCCTCAAAGAAGAAATACAAATGGCCAAAAGGCACATTAAAAAAAAATGCTCTACATCACTAATCATCAGGGAGATGCAAATCAAATAGCACAGAAACCTGCACACATCTGAAAGAATAACCAATGCTGGTGTATGCAGGGAGGGGGAGGGGGGATGGAGAAGAAAGGACTCTTATTCACTGTAGGTGGGTTCACCAACCGGTCCAGCCATTTTGAAAACCAGTATGGGCACTCCTAAAAAAACTAGAAATTGAGCCTCCATACGACCCAGCACACATGCTCGGCACTGCCCTTGCCTCTCTGAAAGCTGCTACCTACTTCTGTGCCCCCCACAGCTCCCACCCAACTGAGACCATCTCATCTGTCCAAGGACAAGTCGCCTGGAGCCCCTGAGGCTGCGGGACCAGAGGCGACCATTTCTCCCACACCCTGCCCAACAGCCCCCACCCCCACCGCGCACTGGGACCCACTCCCTGCTCTGGATAGCTCGCAGCAGACGTCCAGCAGCAGCAGCAGGTGCCCGCCCAGCTCCCCGCTGCGCCCCAAGCAGGAATACCCAGAACCCCCAGCCCACTGCCCCTCGTGCCAACTCGCTGGAGCTCATCCCCGGGCCGTTGTCACCAAACTCTGCCAAGGTACTTCCTAGGCCTCCGTAACTCGCAGGGTCCTTTACTCGAGGGGCACAATCCTTCATGGGGCCACCTCGGAGACAGCTGAGGCCAATTGGGGCCAGTGAGGAGGGGGTGGGTGGAGTATCAGAGCCCCCAATCAGAGGTCTTGCTGGGCATGCTGCCCTCCCCACTGCAAGTTCCCTCTCGCCCCAGGTCTGTTTCCTTTCAATCTACAGAATAATTGCATTCATTTGTGGGTTATAAAAACATGTGTGTGACTATTATCCGGGACACTAGAACGAGTCCAGGAGAATTGGCCCATGATTGGAAGCCTTCCACAAGGGGTGAGGAGACAGCAGTTGGGACAGAGAAGGGACCCCTATGGCCATGATAGTTAGAAATGATCACTCTGGACAAGAATGAATGCTCAAGGTACGTAAAGGTATATACACGATAACCTTTTAGTACCAGTACTGCAAACCATACTGTCCAAAAGGAGAAACAGACAGAGACAGAAGAAAAGCCTGCCTGTGTGGCCACTCCAGGTATTGGGTGGAAGTAGGGAAACTCGGGACATTAGTGGTTGTTGGATATCAACCCTAAGTGCTTTAGTCTTTATCAGTGTATTGCCCCTTTCCTCCTCCCAGAGAAGCTTACCAGGCCCTGGCTAACATCCTTAATTTAGTCAAAGTCTATCTTCAACCTCCCCTTTGTGTTGGATATTAACCCTAAGTGCTTTAGGCTTTATCGGTGTATTGTCTCCTTTCGTCCTCCTAGAGGAATTTATATTACCCTTGCTAGCCTCCCTAACTTAAAGTTTATTTGTAATCTTTCCCTTGTATTTTACCTCGTATTGTCATAGTCCCCCATGTTAATCTCGATTGCTTATAAAACAAAACTTTCTGGTAATTCTGAACTTGTATTGATACTGCTTTGTATTTGAAGTGCTGTATATTTGTACTTGCTTTTCTGCTTCCCCTATAGCCTTTTTATATGTTACCATAGAGCAATGTTCTTTGGTTAAACACAGAAAGACCATTACTGCTATGCTCCTAATATCTGGGAGTTGACTGACTCTGAAATATATCTGCTCCTGGGCATAATTACTTGATCATAACTACTTGACTCAGGCTTCAGTTTCCGTAGTTCCTGACACCCTAAAGGGGAGGTCCCACCGTGGGACTGGGATGGATCCGGGGCGAGTGGCAAAACTACCCGGCAGCGAAATGGGGCATTCTAGAAAGCATAAATGCATGGTTTTCATGCAAACTGTTACAACTCTAGAGACAGGACCCCCCCTGGGGAAGGACTAGCTGAACTGGCCTGAGGACTTAGTCTGGGATTTACGGTAAAAGCCTTGCTTGTACTCAGAGCCGAGATAACCAAGTGTTTAAAGCCCTGTTTGCTCTCAGCCCAGAGAACTAAGTGTTGGAATCTTTGTCTCTTACTGTGTTTATCCAAACAACTGCTAGTATCCATAACTTATACAATTAGAGGGAAACATAAAAGAAATAGAGTTGCCCCTGGGAGACAGTGTGTCTCCTTGAGTTGATCTCCCTAAAAGAATTTCCTCTGCCAAATGTTTATCTATGTAAATGACCATCACACCTGTGCTGACCTCAACCCCCCTTCAGATGTTCTATAAGTATGCTAGCAACTCTGCATTAAACGGGCCATTTTCACCATCTGACTGTGGTCCCCAGCCTCCCCGGCTCTCTGTGTCTCTTTTGGGGGGCCCTGGGGAGGTGGGGAGGCGGGGAGGTGGCTTTGGATCACTGAATGAACACACATGTCAGCAGCAGCCGCCCCAGGATCATCATCTTTTTGTGTTTACACAGGTGGTAGGAAATGTACACTGGTGCACTGGTAAGGAGACTGATGTTGAAACATTGCGAAATCAAACCCAAATCATGGGCCGGAGCATTTGGGCAGGGTAAAGCATTTGCGTTGCATGTGGCTGACCCGGGTTCGATCCCCAGCATCCCATATGGTCCCCCAAGAAACGCCAAGAGTAATGCCCGAGTGCAGAGTGAGGACTTAACCCCTGAGCATCCTCAGGTGTGACCCCCAAACGCAAAAACATAAACAAAGAAACAAACAAAAAAAAAACCCAATCATGAACACTTTGTAACTGTGTATCTGCTGATGATTTAATAAAAATTTTTAGTGCTGGGGGATGGGCCCCAGAGCAGCAGTACAGCGGGTAGGGTCCTTACCTTACATATAGCCAACCCAGGTTGGATCTACAGCACCACATGTTGGTTTTTATTTGTTTGGGGTTATTTTCATTTTCTTCTTTCTGAGCCACATCTGGCGGTGCTCAGGGAACACTCCTGATGGGCTTGGGGGACCATAGAGGGGGCTGAGGATAGAATCTGTGTTGGCGTACCCTACCCGATGTACTATCCCTCCAGCCCCCAGCATCATGCATGATTCCCCCAGCCGGCCAGAAGTGATCCCTGTGTGCAAAGCCAAGAGTAAGCCCTGAACACGCCCACCCGGGCTGGAGAGATAGCCCCCAGCCTAACTGGGGCTTCCTCACCCGCGCCCCGCCCCGCCCCCTAGCGCCACACCACGCCCCACGCCTCCCCACGCCCCCGCCCCCCGCCCCCAC